>JAGKRZ010000320.1:0-29207 GCA_020002355.1 Intubia oerlemansii
GCGTGAAATGTACGCTATCTCTAAATACTGTGCATATGCAAATCCACAGCGCCATACGAGGATAACAACTGCATCTCTTCTGAACATGCAGAGGTGCATTTTTTTTTGTATGCAATGCGTGTTTTTGTTTTATTTACGTTGTTTGTTTGTGTTTTTTTTTTTTTTTACGTTTTATTAAATTTTCGCCATATTTTACATTGTTTGTAGGTATACTGCCTGTAAACAGCACTAACTTTACAGCGAGGTCTATCTTCAAAAGAGACCACACGATGTCGCGGTAGACATCTGGTCTATTGGTGTGCTCGCACTCCAGCTGTTGTCCGGTGCTTGTCCGGTTGATATAACCGAACAGCCATGTGGCGATGCAGAGGCCGCAAGCCTGGTGCTGTCGGTGAACTTTCAACGTGCCGGCCACGAGAATGGTCCTATCACGGAGAATGGACTGAACTTTATCCAGTCGTGCCTTAGCCTCCAGCCTTCCGAGCGACCGACAGCTGCTGCTCTGGCACGACACGCCTGGTTCCGCGAGACAGCGGACGAGATGACTCTCTTCAAGCGGCGCGAGGAGATGCTTGCCTGGAAGCCAAGGGGAGTACTGTTCCCGGCCCTTGTGACGATTCCCGATGCCCAGTCCCCCACACGGACATGGCCCGACTATGGCGGCCCCGTGCAGCCCATGGAGCCAAACACAGTGCTTCATGAAGATGTGAACCAGTCCTTTTCTGCTGACGGTCCCGTCGAAGAGTTCGTTGCTCACACCGGAATGCCTGATGAAGATTCTCCTATTCCTGTCGCAGGCCACGCCGCACTGGCCGTTTTGACAGCATCGCACCCTGTGAGCCGGTGCGCTTCTGTCGTTTGATTTGTGTTGCTGTTTAATGTTGCTTTGTCGTTCAGCGCTGTATTATACTTGTATTATTTACCAGACCGTGATGCCGAGCCTTGAGAATGTAGACATATTTTATGTTGGTAGCGGGCCGACGGTAACACGATCTTTTGCAAGATTATCCTGCTTCGTCTTCTTTTTCTTCTCGCGCTTCAGGCTGCTTCGGATGGCGTCGAACCGGCCACGCGCGCCGTGCATGATCTTCGTGATCATGTCCGAAGCCAGACCTCTGGTGATGGTTCTGTATGACAGCGGCTTCTGGGACTTGTTGCGTAAACCGTTGAGAAACTTGAGCTGGCCTTCGGACGGCGATCCTTTGCGCCAAGTTTCGTGGAGGTGGATCGTCCTCCGGTCAAAGTGCTCGGCAGCATATCTGTCGGCTGCATGCACGATGCCTTCGAAGGACTGGCTGAGGGCGACCTCACGCGGCCTTGCGAAAGGCGCCCCGCGACCACCGCCAGCGGCACGGATCTCTCGTGGGAGAGCAGTGACGACGACAGCGCGGAACTTGATGGCATCTGGACGGTCTTCCTCGATGTGCTCGATGCGCAAGTAGGACCCGGAGCGATCCGAGAGGATATAGCGGCCCTCGCCCGTCTCGACCCAAGCGTGCTGGCTGAGGCCGCGGATGTGACGATCGGCAGCGGTGTCGGCGATGAGGTCGATGACGGAGGCGTAGTCTCGAACGGTGATGCTCTTGATGCCCGGGTTGGCTGCCTGGAAGGCAGCCTTTTCACTGGCAGCGGCTTCCTTGGCCGCCTTCCTGGCTTCTCGCTCCTCCTTGGCCTTGACTTTTTTTAGGGCGAGCAGGTCGTCGGACGTGGCCTCGCTGACGAGCTCGCCGGGGTTGAGGCCGAAGAGCGTCGGGGTGGTGACGATGCCGGTATCGAGATTGGAGACCATGTCGATGACGTGGCAGTTGGTCTTGCCGGCAAAGAGACGCATGCCACGACCAATCATCTGGACGAGCAGGTTGCGCGAGCGCGTGGGCCGAGCGAGGAGGACGCAGTCAATGTTGGGCATGTCGGTGCCCTCGGTGAAGACGCCGCAGTTGAGGAGGACGGGGAACTCGCCGCGCTTGAAGGCATCGAGACGCTCGCTTCGGATCACCTTTTGGGTCTCGCTCGAGATGGCCTGGGCGTCGATGCCGTGGGAGCGAAAGGTGGCCATGAGGTCGTCAATGTGCTGGAGGTCGACGCAGAAGACGAGAGTGGACTTGCGGCCCTGGGACTGGGCCTTGGCGAGCCATGTGCGGACGGTGATGTCGTTGACGGCGGTCGTGTTGACGGCGCGCGAGAGCTCACCGGTGACAAAGTCGCGGCCGGCGCCGGCAGTGGCGACACCCGACAGATCGGCCGTCGACTGGACGGTGGTGAACATGACATTGGCGAGCCAGCCGTCGTCAATCATGTCGATGTAGTCCTTGTGGTAGACGATCTCGTCGACGGCGCCGCCGAGGGCGAGGCCATCAAAGCGCGAAAACGTGGCCGACACGCCGACGAGCGCAGGGGTGCCAGGTCGTTCGCTGTCCTCCTTGCTGGCCAGGCCAAAGTGACCGAGCATGCGCATGTAGCCGGGAGCGACGATGTGATGAGCCTCGTCGACGAGCACGAGCTTGAAGCGCGAGGGGTCGTACTTGTCGATGCGGCCGCGCGACAGGAGGGACTGGATGCTGGCCACGGTGATGTCGGCCGTGCCGCTCGCGCGGACATTGCCCAGCTCAATCTCGACCGTCTTGTCCGGGTAGGTATTGGAGCAGTGCCGGGCGGCCTGCTCGACGAGCTCGCGGCGATGGGCGAGGATGAGCGTCTGGTCGCCGCCGTCGGGCGTGGCTGGCGGGACGCGGTCCAGCAGGTGTGTGAAGATGACGGTCTTTCCGGCACCCGTTGCGAGGGACACGCCGAGCCGACGCTTGCCTTGGGCCAACGAGTCCAGGACCGTCTGGATGCATTCTTCCTGGTAGTCGCGGAGCTGAATGGGTGGCGATGCGTTGCTATGATAGGCTGTTGCAAAGCTGTTGCGCCATGGTTTTGCTTGGCTGTATACCTGGAGCGTACGCCATGCTAGGCGCATACGCCGTGGGACCAACATATTCTTTGGCTTGACACATCACCGGAGACGGGATGCCTCATCGATGTCGTGATGTTTTATGAACGAGGTTGTCGTTTGAATCACGTGGAAGAAAGGTACATGGGTACATCGCCGTCCAGGCCAGAGGAGGTACTTGGGTACGTTGGTACATCGGTACATTGGTACATCGGCGCATTCAAGTCTCCACTAAAATTTCGTCTTCAACGTCAACTTTCGCGACAAACTGCCCGTGATCGCGACGGGATTCAGCGCGCCATTGACATTGTTTCTCTTCGACTGACAATGCGTGACGGCCAACTAGGAATTCGGCCATTGGGAAGGATACGTGCACAACAAGAGCATCATTGACGCCGGCATGTCGTCTTCCGAGTCCTCGACATCGCCGCCGCCGGCCGTGAAACGCGCCGTGGAAAGTGAAAGTGAGGAGAGCAGCACGGGCGACGACAACAGTGAAAGCGGCCAGAGCGAAGAGAGCGAAAATAGTGGTGACGATATAAAAGACAGCCAAAGCAACGCCAACGAGACAAGCGACGACGACGATGGCGAATCCTCCGCGGCCGAAGAGCCTGAAGGAGAGGCCCATGTTCCGTTTGCTCGACGGCAAGTCGAATCAGACAGCAGCGATTACGAACCATCGAGCGCCTCGCCATCTCCTAAACCAGAAGCCAGAAATGGTGGTGAGGTGAAGGGAGATACCACGACGAACGGCGTTAAAGACAGCGAAGCCAGTGACAGCGACAGCAGCGAGAAACAAGTCTCAAAACGACCAGCCTCAAGAACCCCGACGCGGAAACGCACACGAACAGTGTCGGTTTCAGAAGCCTCTCTGCCGATGGCCAAGCGCGCGCGAAAGGCGATGAACTCTTTCTACATTGACCTGCTCAACGACGACCTGGACGATGCACGCCAAAAGTTTGTGCTGGACGAGGAGTCGCACGGCCTGCAGACGACGCAGGTTGGCCTGACGCTGTGGACAGCAGAAGAAAAGGCCATGCTGTACGAGAGCGTGGCGCGCCTGGGCCGCGACGATATTCCCGGCATTGCTGCGCGGCTGCCGTCCAAGGGCCCCATGGAGATCCGGCATTATCTCTGCATGATGCAGGACGAGGTCGACCAGCGACGGGCCAAGGCTCTGGGTCCCCTCCTCCGGCCGCCGCTGTCGGATTTCCCCGCGGCCGCCGAGATCAGCGCCGAGTGCTGCCGCGCTCTCGAGTACGAGGCGGATCTGCTGACGCAGCGCGAGAGCCACTGGATGTCCAAGGAGGAGGAGAAGCAGTGGGGGGAGGAGCACTGGCTGCTGGCGGGTGGCAATGTGAGCCGCCTATCGCGAGTCGCCCTGTCGGTTATGGGCATGGCAGGTGGCAGCAGTGGCAGCGTTGGCGACGGTGGGAGGAACTCGACGGCCAATGGAGCTGCTGCTGTACAGCCGTCCGCAGCACGGCCAACGCCACAAATGTCGCACGACGCGGCCCAGGTGCTCGCCCTCTTTGACGCGCCGGCGATGCTCATGCTGTCGGAGCGCATCTTTATGAACGGCGTCGAAGAAGACGCCAACTGTCTCGGTCTCGGTGGTCTGCCTGCGATGCACATGTCCGTCCTGCAGAGCATGTACGCGCTCGTCTATACGCTGCTGCAGCGCATCATGTCGGCAGCGATCCATGCCAGCCGGTCGCGCGATGAAGCCAGGAAGGACAACAAGTACTACGTGGGAGGTGCCGTGCACGAGGTGGATGTGCGCGCGGCCGTTGAGACGCTGGGCCTGAAGAAGGATGCCAAGCAGCTCTGGGCTCGCTGTCCTCGACGGCTGGGTCTGCGAGTGTCGAGGAGTGCGCCGGCCTTTTACGACCTGAACGACATGAGGGCATGGATACAGCGGGCAAGCCGAGCTCATAATGGCCGAGATGCTGAAGGCGAGGAGGACGACAATGGTGAAGAGGAGGAGCAGAATGGCAGTGGGACGAGCGAGAGCGATGAAGACGACGACGACATGATGACGTACGACGAGGTCGAAGCGGAGCTCGGTCTCGTTTCTGATGTCCCTGCCCCGGATCGCCACCCATCGGATGCATCATCAGCCGAAGACGACGACGAGGAGGAGGAAGACGAGGAGGAGGATAGCGACGAGTACAGCGAGGATGAAGAGCAACAAAGCCTGGACTCTGACATGGATGTGGATGAAGAAGGGGAAGCAGGGGCCGCCTCATCCTCCAAAGAAGACGCCATCCTCCGCCGGCGCATCGAGGACGAGGCCAACGAGATGATCCATTTCACGGCCACCGGCTACCCCGAAGCGAGCTGGGCACGCGATGGTCTGCGCATCCGCATCCGCGATGAGCTGCGCGAGGAGACGTATGCCGATGTCCTCGACCGGCAGAAGAGCGCTGCCGAGGAGACGCACCTCTGGGCTGTTCTCGGCCGCGACCCCCCAAACAGCATTCGCGCCGAGGCCGAGGCGGAGCCGCCCAGAGCCTCCGAGTACTTCAGCCAGCGCCGCTTCCCTCTGGACATGGTCATCGATACGGGCCGCGACTGGCGGAAGAAGCTGCTGTACCAGAGCCCATGGGAAGCATCTGCAGCAGAGATGCAAGCGGCCGCGGAGGAGGCGAGAGACAAGACGAAAAGTTGTAAGGGTGGGTGATATGTATGTGATATCTTTCTGTACGATAGGTACTGGGGTGATACCCAATAGAATTTTTTGTAACTTTATGAGCTTCCATGGTCTATGTACGTGATATGGAAATAGGTAGGTATAGGACGGAAAATGCAAAGAATAATATGGAATGGATGGAAGCTCGTTTATTTTTCTTTTTGATGATCCCCGTCCACCACACCGCATCCTTCATGCCTTGGAACTGCCAAACAGCTCGTCCTTGCGCAGACGGCGGTCCCAGACGACAACGCCGTCGCTGCGCCGTCGAAAGTAGAGGATGCGGTGCTGCGGGATAAACTCCTCGTCCGTCTTCTCCGTCTTCCACGCCTCGAGGGGCCGCTCTCTGGCTCCGATGAAACGGTCCTCGTAGCCAACAATGTAATCGGTAAAGTCGAGGCTCGGATCCCAGCGCAGACGCTTGATGACGTCCTGGGCCGTGCGGAACTTGCCAGAACCAGGACGATGGGCGACGGCCATGGGGACCTTTTTCTTGTCCTTGTCCTTGGCCTTTGCCTTTTTCTTGGGCATGTCTCGAGCATCGTCGCTCGTTTCGTCCATATTTTCTTCCTCATTCTCTTTCTGCTCTTCCTCTTCTTCCTCCTCCTCGTCCTCCTCCTCATCACCCGGGGTGTACTCTCCCCAGGCACGGCCGTCGAGACGAAACCGAGCGATATCGCCCAGCTCGGCGCGGCTGACAACATGGGCACCGATCCAGTGCCACTGCGGATCAAAGTTGGCATGAGACGAAGAGGCAGAATGGCCGCTGCCCTGCAGACGGATCTGCTTTTCAAAGTTGGCCAGGATCGTCTGCAGTGTGCCGCGTGCCAAATGGCGGTCATCCTTGGACATGCTTTGGGGAAGATCGAGACCGACCAGGTAGCATCCCTGGTAGTGTCGAGAGCTGGTGTCATTGCTGTCGGCCTCGTGATCCTCCTCGACAAACCGCGCCGGCCACATGCGGGCATCGAGCTCGGGAATGCGGCGTGCCAGATCGACCAGCAGCATGACGCAGCGCGACTCGACCCAGCCGACGAAGCTGGCACCGCGAGCCAGCGACAGATCCCAGAACTGGACGTCGAGTCGAATGTAAGATCGATAGGCGCGGACAAACTGAGATGGACCGGGGGGCAGCAGCAGGGGTGCATCATTGGTGGGAGATGGCACGCGATCGCTGCCGCGGAGAAAGTCCATCCATGTGAAGCCATGGTTCAGGTTCATGCCTGGAGCGTTGCTTCCATCGCCGACAAGAAGTCGGGCGGCACGCTGAAACTCGTACGCGAGCACACGCACCGACGGGACCGAGGCGGCCATGCTGGTGTTGAGCTGCGGACGGTGGTAGCCGAGGATGACGAGCGGCTCGCGGCTCGTCGGGACATAGGGAGCCCGCTGGCTGTGGAAGAACGGATCAAAGGCCATCTTGGTCTTCCAGTCAAAGCCGGCATAATGCGAAAAGAAGGTGACGAGAATGTCCGCCAGAGTGTACTCGTCATGCTTTTCATCCGCCATGTCGACCGCCCTCTGCATCAGCTTCATGACGCGGGCTAGCAGGATGGCAATCTGGATGCCGCCAAGGTAGCCAAAGCGTGCGGCGTAGATACCGCGAGCGCGGGCCCATGCCTTGATGGCTCGATGAGCCGCTCGGAAGTGGCCGGCCGTGCAGAGAGTTGCTGACGCGCTGCTGCTGGACTCGGGGAACGACTTGCGCAAGTAGTAGACATCCAGCGTCGGCTTGAGCTTGTTGAGCATCTGGGACGGCATCGAAAAGAGGGGATGCGTCCGCCGGAGCACCAGCGCTGCCGGCCACGTCTCGGCTACCGTTCCGGCGCCGCAGTACTGCAGATCGACGCGGATACCGTCCACCTCGAGCTCCATCATTCGGCCCGTCTGCGCTTGCACCTGGCGGATGATCTTGATGTCGATGGAAGTCCCGTTGGCAGCTGCGTTGGCGCCAGGCTGGGCGGCTGCCACGCGGGCCGACCTGAGTCGCTTGCGCGCGAGAGAAAAGAAGGACGAGGAGCCAAAGGTGCCGATGCAAAGGCAGTCCATGTCCGACGCAGGCGTCCACACACCGAGACCAAACGACCCAACGGGCACAACCACCAGCTGCCGAGGATCCTTGGTGCCCTCGGCCACGTTCTTGGTGTCGTCGTCGGTCGTCAGGATGGTCTTGAGATGCTCAAAGGCAGCTCTGCGACGAGCCGTCTCCGCATCGGAAGGGATGGCGTCGAGCTCTTCCAAGACTTCATGAATGGACCTGCTGTCGCTGAGAGGACCATCGGGTGCTCGAACAGGCCGAACAGGGACAATGAGCTTCTCAACGTCGGGGGAGATCACCGGCATCTCTTGCTCGTGCGCTCCAACGCCTTCCGCCTCATTGGCATCGCCTGCATTATCATCGTCGACAGGCTTGAGAGTGCAGCGAATACCCCAGTGGTCGCTGCCGTAGACATCGATAGACTTGTGGTCATCGTCGGGCGCTGGAAAGCCAAAGGCATTGTAAGAGGCAATGGTATAGAGGCTTTGCCTGTGCTCTTCATGACCGACCCCATCCAGAACCTCGGCAGGCTGTCGAACAAGGATGCGATCAAACCGTTCAGGGCGGTTGTTGAGGCCCGTGCCAATGATGCGAGCGGCGAGGGCGTTGTTGTAAGGGTTGTAGGTCGAGCCGTCTTCGCCATCAAACAAGGCCAGGCCGCTGTTGTCATAACGCCGTTCATGGGCCATTTCTTCCGACTCGTCCGATTCGTCCTGGTCGTCATGATGCTCGTCGTGGGCTCGGCGATCCTTGATGACCGTGTAGGCATCAGCAAAGCCATATCTGCGGAAGAGCTCGTCAAAGCCCGTCTCGGCAAAGCGGGCTGTCGCGGGCGAGATGCCCTTTCTTTGAACAGCGGCATCAATGGCAGCCACCGACGAGTGAATGTTCAAGTCGCCAGCCACGACAACGGAATCGGCCACGTCGGGCGGATAGTGGCGCTGCAGATGGGTAAAGAGTCGCTTGAGATCATTGCGCTTGGTGGCCACGGCAGGGTTGGTCAGGCCATGTGTGAGGTGGACCGTTGCCACAACAAGGTCATACGTTTTGTCGTCGTAGCTGTATTCACCGTCCTCGTCGTAGCGCTCGTAGTCGTCATAGTCCTTCTCGTGGGCAAACCGGGCCATCAAAGCCCCCTTGTGCGCGCGATGAAAGGGACGCATCGACCACGTAAAGTGCCGACGGCTGAGCACGACCATGTTGAGAAGACTCGGCAGCGGATCCATGTCCTCCTGATCAGGCGGCCCATGCGAGACAAAGGGGTAGACAGACCGCACACCATAGTCGCCGAGAAGGGCCGATAGGGAATGGTCCGTCACTTCTTGAAGCACCAAAACATCGGCGGCGGCACTCTGCGACAAGATCGACTTGATGACGACAGGGAAGCGGTCCACATTGGGCGGCCATTTGAATTCGCCGAGGACGTTGTACGTGGCCACCGAGAGACCACCCGTCGAGGAGAGCGGTGGAAGAGCGCTGTAGAGGTCGTCGTCGTCTCCGGAACACCGCATCCATGCGTCGTCTTCGGGGACAAATGTAACGGGCTGAAAGACGGCCAGGTCGTCATTGTCGGACGCCTCGTTGTCGTCCTGGTTGTCGGCCTCCACTTCAAAGTTGTAGACATCCTCATCCCGAGCCTCCTTTTGTGCAATGTCTGCCGGCAACTCGTCGTAAAAGGGCTGCGGCTTATCCAGCTTCTCGATTCTTCCATCCGCCAGGTAGAGAGTGCCCCAGTGAAGCATGCGGCTCGATGCTGCCAGCACTTGACCATCTGCACGGCCACCGTGAGTCTTGACCAGTCGTTCTCGCTGAAGGATGAACAGTCGGTCGGCCTGCCACGAAACAGGCGGCATATTGTCGATCTTGTGCTTCAAAAAGAAATGCACGTGGCCAAACGTGTCAATGTCGGCGCTGCTGGCATCTGGCGCAGCAGTGCTCCCCGATACCATGCTTTGGGCAACGGTCATGTGCATCTGAAAGGCTGTTTCGTCATGTTTTCCGGCCTTTGTAGATTGCCGGCCGTGTAAAGCATCGAGGAGATCAGCACGGAGCTTTTCGAGAGGCTTTGCGCTGCCATCGTTGCGAGCATCGTGACGAAATAGTGTATTTTCACGACGCTGATGAAAAACACCACCGGAATCGAGAGAAATATCAATGTTTGAGTTTTGCTGTTGCGGACGTGTTTGCAGGCATTGCTGTAAACGCTCAGCTGCATGGTCGAGGGCATGGACGTCGACAAATGGATAAATCAAATTCACATGCGGCGGCCATTTTCCATACGATTTGTCGTAAAGACTGCGCAGGCGGTCGATCGAGGGCCATTCGCTTTTTGGTGGAATGAGACACAGTGCTGTCGAATGAGAATTGACGTCGATGGGAAGAGCACCGTCTGGTTCAGAAACGGCCGTCGCCATAATTCTGTCGAGCCGATGAGCTGTTTGATTTGAAACGTAGAAAGTTGATAAAAAAAAAAAAGGGGGGGGGGGGGGGGGGGGGGGGTGTGGAGAGTCGTGTCAAAGCCAATTAAGCTTGTTGTTTTATTTGATTTTGGTCGACTAGCCGTCTAGCTCCTGGCGATTTGCAGCGCGGGAAGACGCCTGACTTTATTTTCCAAAAGGCTGAAAGGATCGCGTCGTACAATATGCCAGGAATACAGTCTCGTTCTCAAGAGTACCAACCATTCGTCAATTGACTGCCAGCAAGAGAAAAATCCCTCTTGTAGTTCCACTGTGACTCACGATGCAATTGTGTGCAGTGCAAATTGAAATTATACGAATGTTTGGTGAGTCAAGCGGCGGGGGCCTTCGTATTTGATTCCGGGCAGAGCCACTGTGAAGCATCGACATTGCGGGGACTTGTCCGGGCGCAATCAACCGCATGAAGGTAGGTATGTAAAGAAAAAAGAACAAGAAAAAGCAAACAGATGGAAGAGTGCCCGGTTGTCAAAATCAGGACTAGTATTGAATGTTGGAGCCTGCCCCGGGCGCTCATCAGATGTGAAGACGTAGACCTGAAATTAAATGGAAAAAGGACGCTTTACAGAGCAAAGGCATTCATTAAGAATGAAAAAAACAAAAACGCCGTGTCATTAAACTTTCCTATGCAAAATGCTAAAAATATTTGAAAAAAAATAAAAAATATAAAAAAGTTGACAAAATAGAATAACACGACCACCTCAATACTCGTTTTCCCAGTCAACGGCCATCGAGCCTGTGCCGGCGCCCTCCATGAGCGCCTCGATGCGATCTTCGTTGGTGACCCAACCGTGACGCTTCGTCGAAATGGCATGGCGGATGGGATCCCGCCAGTCGCGCCACCAGGAATCCTCGCTCTGGACGGCAAACTTGCGGCCTGGCTCGCCGGCGCGGTGCGTGGCAAACGGCCAGACAGCCTTGACCACTTCATAATTGCTCTTGCCCCCGAAAAGAGACGACACGGACGTGAAGATCTTGTTGATCTTGTCTGGCGTCTGCACGACGACCTTGGAATGCGTGACGGGGAAAGTCACCGTGACTGTCCCCTTGTAACCCGTGGTGGCCACGAGGCTGCGCACCTGGCCTTCGAGCCAGTGGATGTCCATGTTGGCCACCTGGCGCTCGAGCACAAACGTGCGCACGCTCGCCTTGTCGTTGATAAACCGGCGGCACCACTCCTCGAGGGCACTACTCGATGCACTGTCGCTGCCAATGTCGGGCACAGGGGCCGGACGCCGCGACGAGCCGCCGCGCAGGGCCAGCTCGCCGGGGCCGACACAGCGCACATAGTTCATGCGGCGGTTGGGGTCGTCCGACACGAGAAGACTCATCAGATTGGCCGTCACGGCAAAGTCTGTCTTGTGCCCGCGCGTGCCGGTCACAACCATGAGGGGCTTGGGCGGCACCGATGCCTGCGTCCGGACCATATTGACGAGAGCTGCGACCGACGTCGACAGGTAGGGAACCGTGCTCCTGATCGTCGTCTTGTCGGGCGACATGGTAAACAGCGGCGGCATGTAGAGCCTGTAGTCGATAAAGGGAATGCCGAGGTGACGCGGGACCTGCTTCGTCTGCTTCGTCTGGGCCGGGTTCGGATCGTAGCTCAGGGAGTTGGCAAGGGCCTCGTGCGTCGGTGATGTTGGCGCCGAGTAAATTGGCGGCGCAATGGAGGAAGGGTAGGGTGCAATGGCTACGGCTTGTGAAGAAGAGCCCTCACCGGCCGCACCGTGCCCACCGGCACCGATAACATCGTCGTCGCTGCTTTCGACGCCGATCAGGGACTCGCCGCCGTCATTCGCAGCAATTTGCTGGTCATAGTGCTGCTGGAGGCGTTTCTTTTCGTCTGCTGCCGATGCTGCAGCCATAGTGGTTGGACTGGGTGCCAGGTGAGAGGATGAGTGTCGAAGCCGGAACTTGAGGGCCAATTGGCAGCTTTTGTTCAACTTTAACTTTTCTTCCGGAAACGTCCCTCGATCCTGCCTGCCTCGTCTGCAAAATACAATCAGGTGAATTCAGTATACTTTCAAAATGGAAGGTGCCATGGGATATTTTATGATGCTGGAAGGCGCGGTTCATTTACACGCCAATTCAACAGCTCTTTCCCGATTTGGCCGAATGCCGCGAGGTTGGTCTTTCCATTCTCGTTGGTCGAGACAAGTACGCGCAACTGCGCTGGCGACGACAATTCTAGGCACCCAAATTTCTCACCGCGAGGTACACGGTACTTTGTGCCTGCCGCGCACACACACCTTCCTCATGGCGTTCTTGGCCCCTTTTAACCGTTTTAAAATGAATTGACAGTTTTTATTTAAAAAATGTGGCGACGAATGCAAATTCCAGGCAGCTATCAATTTGTCTTATGTGATGTTTATTTGCTTATCCGGACGATAAACCACGGATATGTGCGCCGTAGACGAAAACCGTTATTCTACCTTCTGCTCACCGGTGTCTTCTGCGTCTGGACGGAACTTGCATTGGATATTCCCATCCTAATTCAGGCCCTACAGAGTCGTGCTTCACAATATCGTAAAGGATGGACCCGATACTCTCCAAGTCGTCCTGCCATTTGTTGCTCTCTGTGAGAGACTTTCGATGAGCATCAAACGCCGCCACAACACTCTTGCGCAGGCGATCATCGCTGTCCTGCGTCCATTCGTACGCCCAGCGCGCGGCATCGATAAAGGCTTCTTCGTCCCAGAGACTCTTTTGTGCATCGTCGAATTTCTCCTGTGCCAGTTGCGCCAGGCTGGGGATTTGATAGAACAGGGCCGTGGTGTAGACTTTGGCATGGAGCACGAGGTCGTGCAGCGGTTCCTTGGCTGGCTCGCCCTCTCTGTCAGGCTCCGCCACGTCCGCTTCTTCCGGATTCGCGTCAGGTTCCGCCTGTGTTGCAACATGCGCAAGGATACCCCAAGTATCGTTGGAACTGTCAACGACTTCTCTGCCTTTGTAGTCAATACCATAAAAGTGATCGATCATGCATCCGACCACCCGGCTGTCGCTCTCCTTGATATCGATGGTGCTTGTCTTTCCCTCCTACGAGAGGCAATCAGTGCACGGGTTAGCATCACCTTTCAAAGTTCAACTTTTACGTGGCTTTACGCACAACAAACTGGCTGTCTAGCATTGCTTTGATCACCGCCGACCGTGGGCAAACGACGTTCTTGTGCACCCGAAAAACCCCGTCGCCGCAGGTGATGGTGCAGTCGGAGTATTCGCCGCTTCGACGCAAACTGGGAAATGTCAAGATGTGCCCTTAGTCCTCTTTTAACTGGCCTATTTCGAAGCCTGGCCATAAGCATACCTTTTCATGTTGGAGAGGACGCCATATTCGGGATCAGTTATCTCCGCAAGCCCCGAAACGGAATTATCCGCCATTTTAAATGCTGATAGCCTTTCTTGACCAGGTTTGAGGATATACAGAAACTGAGTTCGAAAAAATCTTTGATGAGAAATAATAGCCGCATGCGGGGACAATGTCTTTTTCAGCTGGCCACGTCGAGAGGCCTGCAGATATGCAAATAAAATAAAACACGGATTATGCACATTAATGTCATTGGTCGTGAAACCATTTCATGCATGTCTATGAATCACTAAGCGCTCGCGAACGGCCTCCAAGTTAGGGTTACGAAGATACCTGCCGGGGCTTGGAGTGGCAGGGAAGCGGACTAGATGGGAATTTGAAAGTATACACAGAACTCGGGTTAAGTTAGACCATCATAATCAAAGCATGGGTGGGTGTGACAGGATGGTAAATCTGCATTCAAAGTAAGACAAACTACCGTTTCACCTTTTCTCATCGAAAGATTATGAAAACTGCCGAATTCTACAAAGAACTATTGCCCTGGCATATCTTCTCAGCAGTACATCCCACGCATCCAAAAATTAGAACTTCGCCCCCTTGGCAATGTCATAGAGAAAGTCACTGATGCCTTGAAGATCCGACTTCCATTTGTCGTCCTTGGTCAACGTCGTGCGGTGAGCACAGAATCCAACAACCATGCTGGCGCGCAGCTTGCTGGTATTTGGGAGGTTTGTATACACAAAGCTGGCAGCCTGGATGAATGCCGTGTCGTTCCATGTACTGTTGAGAGCAGCATCGAGCTTCTGTTTGGCCAACTTCGCCAGGCTAGGGACCTGGAAGTGGACAGCAGCTGCATAAACCTTGACATGCAGAACGAGGGGGTGGTATGGAGGACTCGTGATGGCCTTTGTTGATGGCGTTTTCGGTTCCTTCACCAGCTTCGGCACGGGAGCTGGCTCAGGTGTCTTCTCAGGTGTCTTCTCAGGTGTCTTCTCAGGTGTCTTCTCAGGTGTCTTCTCAGGTGTCTTCTCAGGTGTCTTCTCAGGTGTCTTCTCAGGTGTCTTCTCAGGTGTCTTCTCAGGTGTCTTCTCAGAAGAGACTTCAGACGTCTTGTCTGATGATTCGGGCCTAGATGACGACACGTCTTCGAGGGACGGAGAAGAAATGAGGTCGGCGCCACTGTCCGGACTGGGATCGGTCAGAGGGCTTGTCTTCTCCGCCGTGGTCTCTGCACTTGCGGGATTGGCCTCCTCCGCCGTGGCACCGATTTTATCATGCGTGGCCTTCCTGATTGTAATATCGGGCTGCGGTGCCAAAGGTCTCGTGTTGATATTTCTGGCGTTCTCGTAGTCGATACCATAGCAAAAGCAGACGAGACGCTCAAAGATGTCGGCCTCGATGGAATGAATACGATAAGGTATGAACGCGAGCTTGGCTTTTTAGTTTTTGGAAACAAGAGAAAGACGCGCAGCAACTGACGGACCATGAACTTTTTGACAAGCACGGGGGATCGTGGCACTACAACGTAGCTGTGAAGATAGAACACTCTGTCGTCGCAAACAATTTGAAGGTCGGCTTGTTCATTGCCCATGTAGACCCTGGATATATTAGATGTGTCTTTCTTGGCGATTTCTTTCCAACAAAAATTAAAGAGCAACTTACTTCTTCATGTGCTCGAGAAGCCCATTGACAGGACTGGGATCAACTTCAGGAACGTCGGGAGCCTTCTTGTCGACTTCAGCGCTGCTAGACCCCTCTACTTTTGCCATTTCGCCTTCCGTCGTGCTTGACTTTTTCTTCTTGGCCATGTTGGAGTGCGGTGGGTTTGATTGTCTTTTCGCGGCCAAGCGCGCAAGGTGGTCAGCTTTGGTTCGTGTCTGTGAATTGAAAATCAAATTGCACAATAGCAAAAAAAAGTGCGAACCAGTTCCTATATGTGAAGGGGGGAGGAGTTTGGAGAGGACGAGGGAAAATAAGCTGCAGCAACGAGATGGTGGTCTCGATGCAATACTTGCATTTTGGAAAGTCATCCTATTCGCCCATGCGATGCACCCTCACTATGCTGCTGCATGTATGTGTTGTCGTGCTGTTGGCCCTCAACCAGAAAATAATATGCCAAATACTACGCATTGCGTGAGGGGTTTGCAGGAGAATTGTTGATTTATTGATTTTCCATCATGCACTGTATCTCACCTGAAGGTGTCTAGCCATTACGTATGGCGAAAAACACGATCATCTCAATTAAATTAAATCCCAGGAGCAGGAACTAAAGCGAAAGGGCAACTAAAAGAAATATGAAAATAAAGGTCTGACTGTCCTCGATTACGCAAGAAAAAAAAAAGAGAAAATACATGTAAGGAAAACAAATTGGAGTATAGGTTTCTCAAGGAAGTTTTGGCAAAAAAAAAGCGAAAAAAAGGAAAAGAAAATGTACAGCAAGATCTGTGAAAACCATAAAACTTCCATCAGTCGACATCTGACGCAGTGGCCGACGACATGAACATGGCTAGAGAGCGGCGAGAGGGCTCTGCTCTCGAGGCGGTGATGGGCTCAATGGGCAGCTCGACAGTGCGTGGTGGCACATGCAGAAACGGCTCGGATCGATAGGCGCTCGAGGGGCTGAACGGATTGCTGCGCGGAGGTTCTGGTGCCGGTCTGCGGGGAGGCTCGGGTCCCGGGTGGCGACGGTGCGTCGTGGAAAAGTCAAAGTGGACGGACGGAGGAGGATGTTCAGCCCAGGGGCCGTACCAGCCACCAGACGCGTTGGTGTCGCTGAAATGGTCATGGTTCCTGAGTGCTTGCTGGTACTTGACGAGGTCGTAGAGGAGAGACGGCATGGTCTCAAACTCGTCTCGCCAGACATCATCTTGTATGAGAGCGGAATAGTTGTCCGAGATGGCCGCGACGATGCTCTTGCGGAGCATATCGTCGTGGCGTTGCGTCCATTCGTAGGCCCAGTGCACAGCGGCGAAAAAGTCGTCCGTGTACCAGCCGTCAAAGACGGAGTTGGAAAACTGCTGGACGGCTACGGCCGCCAGACCAGGGACCTGGTAGTAGTTGGCCGCCGTGTAGACCTTGGCATGGAGAAGGAGGCTGGAGATGGGCAGGTTGCTGGGGCATGGGTCGCTGGTGGCCTCGGGACTCTCACTCTGGTGGTCGGAGCCGATGGAAGCCCGGTTCGACTGAGGTGTTGCGTAGGAACGAGTGACTTTGACTCGGGATCTGACGGGGATAGCCTTTGCACTACCGGGCTTTACACGGCCTGGCTTTTCGCTTGTGGGCTTTTCGCTGCCGGGCTTTCCACTGCCGGGTATTTCACTGGCTGGCTTTGGACTGCTTGCTGCTGCGGACTTGCTGGACTCGGCACCAAAGCTCCGCATGGGCTCCTTTCCTTTGCCTTTTTCATCCGTGGGACATTCTTCCTCGGTTGTTGCCGGCGTGGGGGGCGTGATGGCTTCTTTTTGACTTTGCTTGTTGAGAGACTCGGACTCCTTGGTTGTGAACCCTGTCTCGTCCACCTGGCATTCGGCGTTGTATGTCTGGTGATAAAAGTACATGAGGACGCAGTTGAGGACATGGGGATCGTCTTCGGAAAGGTCGATGATACCGGTCTGGCCCTCCTATTAAGTATGATTATTAGCACAACCGAAAAATATAAAAAATGCAGAAACGGTAAATATTGCACAAGGCTGTAGCACGAACCTTGAACACGCTGTTGACCATGGCCGAGATCAATGGAGACTGCGGACAGACGATGGCCTTGTGAAGTCGGTAATGGCGATTGCCACAAATGACCGAAAAATCGGCATAGTCTTTGCTTTTGTAGAGGCTAAGATGTGTTAGAAGTAGAAGCAGACAGCCGTTTTCGTCCCCGATACATACCCTGCGATTTCTCTCGAGAGGCCAAACTCTGGAAGAGGAATAGGGATGTCTTTCACATTGGCTTTGGCCTCAGACTTGTCAGTCTTTTTCGGGCGATGATTTGCGCGGGACATGTCTGGCGATGGGAACTCAGCGGGCAAGGTGAAAGAAGGAAAGATGCCTGTGTGATGTGAATTTGATTTCAGTCTTGACGAGATCAAAAACTCACAGCTTTGATTTCTGTGGCCTTCTACTTCATAGTATACATAACCCCTCACTCTGATCCCGTGCCTCGTGCTCTCGCCTTTCCCATTCGCCGAGGATTCCGCGTCTCTGCATTACATTCGTTTTTTCCTGCAGACTGGGGTCTATCAGGCTTTCACACGAGCAGAATGGACAGGCATTTTTCTACCAGTCGTAAGGCTACAACAATATGCATATTTCGTGCAGAAACAAAGACTCTTTGAGTCACTAGGCACTTCATTCTGTCACATACATGTAAATGTACGCCTAGCCAACCAAATGAGGCTGCATTTCGCTCACATGCACGGCAAACAACAAACCTATGAAAAAGTGCCCGGGCTTGAATATTGGCTACCAAGGCAGCCAAGTACCGTTTCCATTTGTGCACGATCCAAATATGCCTATTCAGTCAATCTGCTATAGAAACGCGATCCAAATATGTTTTGGAAGATCTGGTCACTTTCTGGAGGAAGTAGGCTTATGAATTAAAATCAAAATAGGACAACAAATTTCATATTGGCCTATATTAAAACACGAGAATGTTTCCACTTCCATAAAGACGGAATAAATCAAAACCTGGATTCTGGCAGAGTTTTAAAGCATCTTCTGTAGCGGCGAAAAAGTCACACCGGACTTGGATCTTTGGTTGCGTTCGTACTTTGCGAGATCGTACATGAGCGGGCCCATGCTCTCAAACTCGCTCCTCCATCTATCGGTGCCCATGAGGTACTCAAACTTGCGCGAGATGGTCGCCACGATAGCCGTGCGCATGCCGTCCTTCTCGTCCTGCGTCCAGTCGTAGATCCATCGGGCGGCGGCGATAAACGCGTCATCATTCCATCGTTTGCGAACGTCGAAATAGAATCGGTTCCAAACTTCGATGGCAAGCTCGAAAATCTGGTAGTAGAGTGCGGCCGTGTAAACCTTGGCGTGTAGCAGAATGGCGGGATGGATCATGGCTAGAGGCATGGCAGTCGGTCTGATGTTTACAAAGCTCTGCATGCCTGATGTGAGATCGTGTGTAGAGTGAGGCACAAAGCCGGTCTTGTTCAGCTGATTTCCAGGCATGTGCTTGAAGCCATAGCAGTACATCAGGACGCAGTTCAACACAGAAGGATCTTCGTCTGTAAGATTGATGACACCTGTACGACCTTCCTATTGGCTTTGTAAGAATTTCTGGTATACGGCTGCGTACAAAATGGGATATAGGTAATATAGACCTTGAAGTTACTGTTCAGCATGGCCGCAATGACAGGAGACTGTGGACAGACAATCGCTCGGTGCAGACGGTACTCTCGGCGGCCGCAGATGATGGTAAAGTCGGCGTACTCCTTTGACTTGTATAGACTAGCAATGTATGTTAATATAGGCATCGTTATATTGCGATGCTATATTAGTCGGACCTACTTCCGAATATCCAGCGGAATAAGACTAGCTCGCGATTGACGTGGCGCGACTGATATAGGAGGACTTGGGGCCATGGTCGCAGCGGCCTTGCCAGTGCTGGATGAGTCTCTGTCCATACCCTGCGACCTTTTGAATGCTATACAGAAGTGTTGGCTTCTGCTCAGATCTATGAACTGTTTTGTTTTGTATCGGGCTGCGATGCTTGCCGTCATTATGCTTTGTCCCTGTGGCATGACTGCCCCTCACCAACACACCACTCATGCAGCGCCAGCCAATCATTCAAAGCTCCGGTATCAGTTCAAGCATGCAATATACAGTGCATATGGGCTTTCCACGAGCTGTTGCTTTTCACAACTTTACTCAGGTAGCGATTACGATAAAAGTGACTATAGTGAACAAGGGTAGACAGCAACTGCCCTTGGGGCAGTATGCACGTGAACTGAGTGGCATAAAATACGAAGCTCATGATTTTGCTTGAGAACAACGCAGGTTTTATATTAATGAATGCTCTCATCGTACGCCCGCCTTTGACCTCGAGGCCTCAATCTTTGCCGGCAGAGCAGCCTTTGGCGGACCGATCTTGCTCGGCTCCGGGGCAGCTTTGACTGGCTCTGCGACTGCTGGGCGGGCATTGAGTCGTGCAAGGTCGTAGAGCACGGAGCTCATGCCTTCCAAGGCATCCCTCCATGTTTCAGAGGCAAAGAGGCTGCCCTGATGCTGGTGCAGGGCGGTGACCACGCTCTGGCGGAGCTTGTCGTTTGTGTTTGAAATGTTTGCGTGCATCAGGAGGGCAGCCTTGACAAAGGCTTCATTGTCCCACGAGTTCTCCACAGCATTGGTGAAGCTCTTGAGAGCGAGCCGTTTGAGAGAATGGACACCATACTTGTCGGCCGTCAGGTAGACCTTGACATGGAGGACGAGCTCGTGATGCCGAATCATGGAACCCTTCTCCGGTTCTGCATTTTCATCAAGCATCGTCGAGATATCCTGGGAGTTCCTGATGTCTTCCGTGCTTTGGCCTGGCTCAGCGGGTGCCGTCTCGGGATCAGCATCCGATGCATGGGCGGCAACGTCGCCTGCAGCAGGCACAGGGTCTTGCGGCGTTTCGGGCGTCTCGAGAGCATCGTCAGACGACGGCTCGTTATTACTTTCGCCGGCAGAGATGACCTCATAGCCAATGGTGGCAACCTGAGTGTAGAAAACATAGTTCAGGTCGTAAAAGTACGTGATTATGCACTGCAGCACAGCCGGGTCTTCCTCGCTGAGATCGACGACATCGCTCCCCTCCTAAGTTTTCATGTCAGCGGATGATATGATATACAAATTGAAATTAGTTCATATAAAAAGACAGTACATACCTTGAGCTGCTTGTTCAGCTTCTTCTACCAGGGGCAGACAATGGCCCGGTGAAGACGGTACAGTCGGTCGCCGCAAGTGATGCTGAAATCGGCATAATTTTTATTGTGAAACAGCCTTGCGCAAATGTTAGTTTCGTGGCCTTTAGCCGCCTTTCTTGTATCGCACGTACGAGCTGATGTTGTTCAGCAGCTGTCGGGCCTTGTAGTTGCTGGTCGCCGGCGTGTCCTTTGTTGCCATGATGGAAAGTTTATGGCAATTGAAGGTGCCGATGACAGACTGTGGAATCGAACAGTGGCAAAGGTTGGCTGTTTACGAAATGCAACAAAACAAAACAAGCCCCTGTCCAACTGAGATTTGAATCGGAATGGCCCCGTGCGCTTGGCACCTGCCAGGGATCGCCGGCACTTCGTACCTTCCACTGCAGGCGGGTAGAACCCCACTGCCACGCGCTTGCCCGCCGAACAAACACAAGGTTTCTTGCAAAATATAGGAGGTAGCGCGGCAATGAAAGCCAGCCAAGCAATTAAATAGGTAGACTTCACGTCACGATGCATAATTCAGCTGGAAAAAAAAATCAATAAAAACAAATTCAATGCACATTGACCAATTATTTGACAGCAGCAAAAACAAAGTAGACAAACTTTCTAAACTCCACCACCCCAAAAAAGGGACAAAAATAAACGACGACCCCCCTGGGACTCGAACCCAGAATCTTTGCCACCGGAAAGCAACGCCTTACCATTAGGCCAAGGGGCCGTATTTGATGGAAGAAGGCCTTGCCATATTCGCATAGGAAGCCAGTTGCCTCAATGGGAAAATCCTGCAGCTCGTCACCAGCGTTTAAGCTCCCGCCCATGTAAGCTGGCATAGGCATTCAAAAACTCGGTCGCCAATTCTTGGTCTTCCGTGAAGGCTTTGGCAAGTACGCTGGATTGAGAAGCCACCAGACATCTCTTGTCCCAGATAACAGTCTTGGTGATCATGTGCAGCTTGTCCTGCTTGTCTGGAAGCGACTTTGTATACAAACGTGATAGCAGTGGCCAACTTTTCTGCGTTGTGGCAGGCCTTTGCAGTATCTCGGAAATTGCGGCTAGAGACGTCTTGCAGAGTCTTTACCATGAAGCGATCTGCCATTAAGTACACTTTAGCGTGTAGGAGAAGTTCATGATGGGGCTCTGTGTTGGCAGATGTGCCGGCAGACATTGTTTGTGCCCTTGTTTGTATGCCGGCAGTGGTCTCAGAGGCGGGTCCTTCTGTCTGGTCTTTAGCCTTGTATGTGTTGGTGTAGAGAAACTTGAGCACGCAGTTGAAGATCATCAGGTCCTTGACGTCGACGGTGATGTCGCCCGACTGGCCTTTCTATAAGGGGCAGCATCGTCAGAAATAAGAAATATGGCACATAAAACAAGACATGGTATGTAGAGGGTTATTTCGGCCAACCTTGACGCTCTTTTTGACCAAGTCGGAAAGAACCCGAGACCGAGTGCAGGCCACAGCCTTGTGAAGACGGTAGACGCGGCCTCCCGCGGTCAACTTGAAGTCGGCATGCTTGCCGCTCTTGTATAGGCTGCAAAGTTAATCTCATGTCAAAAATATAAACTTCCTCCCGCGTTATGCCCAAATACTCACGACCCTAAGCTGGACCAGACGTCGTTTGGTTTGTACTTGTCATATTCCTCGAGCTCGTAGTCCGACTCATCATGCCGTCGCTTGTTGCTGCCACTCGATGATGATGACATGACGATAGTTGGAGCAGTTATTGGCTGCCCTGAAGCCTTCCCGGCGCATTGGTGTCGGATGAAGAAACCTGGGTTAAAGCATCTGGTTCACATTGCTCCGGTGTAAAGGGTGGGAAAGAATTGAATGGTAACTGTTCTATTTATGCATCTTTTGGTCCTTCGCATACACTTCATCTTCTGTGAATCACATGGCTAATGTATTCATTGCTTTGTGATAAAGCCCTAACTGTAGCTTTCAAGTGAATCACAAACGGTCCATATCCACTTAGTACCCTATCCTCTATCGCTTTCCTTGCGGCGACCAGGAATGGGCGGCAGTTACCCTCAGAACAGCTCATGCAGCAGTTTCATCGCCTCGCGTTTCTCGAGTTTCCCGACGAGCATCTGAGACTTTGCCAGCTCATACAGAAATTCCGGGCCAATCTCCTCCAGTTCTGCTTTGAACTGATCGTTCAAGAAGATTTCCTTGGCTCTCCGGCAGAAGGGACTCAAAAGGCACAAGCGTAAATAATCGCCTGTCTCGGTATGCTCGTACGCCCACTTGATTCCGGCAATCAAGTCTGGAATCGTCAGAGGCGGATGGCTATAAATCAGAAGCGAAGCCCTGTTTTGGAGATAGCTGCGGAGCTTGTCAATGCAGAGGTAGTTCGCGGCCGTGTAAACTTTTGCATAGAAAAGAGGAGTGGTCCAGCCGTTGAACTCTTGCACAGCGTCGCTTGCCCGGTGCAGAGTCTCGAATCCATAGTTTGCGTAGTTTGAGTGATCGTTGTACAGGCCGTACAAGTACAAGATTGTGAAGTGCATAACGTGCACATCTTGGTCATGAAGCTCGATATGGCCCGTCCTGCCCTCATTGCACAATTAGAGAAAATCCTTTCATATAGCTACGAGATCAGTGTGACGTTTCAAAACATACCACCATGCTGCTATTGAGCATGCGCTCAAAGATGTCCGACTGCGAGCAGACAATGGCCTTATGCAGCCGGTACTTGCGGTTCTGGCAGACGAGCGTAAAGTCGGAATATTTGCCCGACTTTAGCAGACTATAAGTGTTAGAATAGGAATTCCTAGATGTTCAAGTAGTGTTCTAAGACTTACCTAACCATAGTCGCATCCGCCATAATTGGGTAGATTTAAAGTTTCATGAGCGAGAATTGTCGTGTCAGTTTGTTGATCTTTGGGGTGGAAACACGCGTAGACCGATTTTAAATGGATGAAATTCAAAACAAGATGGATAGAAGTGAATGGAACACCTTCGAATCATAATATCATTCTCCATGGAAACATAACTGGGCCATGGCAGACCATACGGGGGCTGTGACTATAGCTGTTATTGTGTTTTACTAGAATGTGTTTTGCTATTGGCACTTATGTCCATTCTCGTATGTATAATCTTTGCATTATTGCGAAATGTGATTCGAATTGTCCAAGACACGCCCTAGTAGTAATAAGAACCGCCCTTCAACACGTCGAAAAGAAAGCTCGGCATCGACTCCAGGTCGGCTCGCAGTGTCTCTTTTTCCATGAACGACTCGCGATGTTCCTGAAAGTAATGTACAAGTCTTGGGCGCATCTCATCCTTCGCATCCGTCGTCCACCCGTATACCCAGCGCACCGCCTGTACGAACGATGCATAATCAAAGGATGTGCGCCCTGTGTTATAATTATAACTGCTAGCACCGGAGAGCGCTTTGTCAAGGTTCCCGTGAGCAAGCTTCGAAAGGCCGGCGATCTCATAGTACAGGGCAGTCGTGTAGACCTTTGCGTGGAGAAGGACTGCATCATAGGCAGGCAAGTGCTCCGCGGTAGCATTGCAATTGGAGGTTTTCCCGTTCTCGTCCGTGCACGCGTTGTCCATCTTCGGGGACGCGGCCTCGTGGTTGAGATCAATCAAGTTGAAGCCGCTGCGGTCATTCTGGGTCTCGGTGTCGTATTCCAGTGTGTACAAGAAGTTGACCACACAGTGGAACACACGGGGGTCGTCGTCTTTCAGCTCGATGATGCCGGTGTTGCCCTCCTAGTTTGAAATAATTGTCAGAGCAAGCTTATCACAACCACGCAATTCGACGCACCTTGAAATTGCTCTTGAGCATCGTATCAAAGACGGACGAGCGGGGGCAGACGATGGCCTTGTGGAGGCTGTACTGTCGATTTCCACAAATGACGGTAAAGTCAGAGTACTCCTTGCTCTTGAGGAGGCTGCATGGTGTCAGATAAATGCTTGAAATGACGGAGAGACTGAAATTCAACTGCTGTATATCTTGTTCCTTACCTCTTCATGCTGGTGACCATAAGGTCGACATCTTGATCCGAAGGCATGGTTCTGTCTGCGATCCTTGTTGTAGATGTTGAGGTGACACTGCTGCCGGGTGGACACCGATGTCCATCTCATTGTAGATTGAAAAACAAGAAAAAAGAAAAAAAAGCAGGAATGGAAAGGCAACAGACTCTCTGAGCAGAAAAGAGCGGTATTTAAGAATTACTAGTTTGTCAAAATTGCACGCCGTTTACTGTAGGTACTGTTTCAGATTGATTTCCGCAAGTGAACGGGTATCAAAGTCATTGGTTGTCCTGTTGTAAAAGCGTTCTTTACAAACGGAATCGTTGTTGACATCCTCATCTACCTATCCAGGTCATGAAAAATATGAAAAAAAAAATTTATGACAAGACCAAACGGCGCACGGGAAAGCCACACCACCACCAAACACGAATTGTTTTTCCCTTTCCGAAATACGGACCGCACCTTGTCACACTTCCCGCATGAGCTCATTGTGAGAGAAACGTGCCATTTCCTGGGCCATATCAAACATGAATACTGCATTCTGCATCAGCGCCTCCTTCGTGTCCTCGTTGTTGAGTACTTCGTTGCGGTGCAAGACGGCAATATTGACAAATATGTTGCGGAGCTTGCTTCCCTCAGCCGTCCATTCGTACGCCCATTTCATGCCTTCCACAAACTTGGCACGGTCGAATCTCATCCGCGTGCTTTGCAGTTTGTGGATAGCCAGCGAGGCCAGGTCCAAGATGCCAAAGTACTCGGCAGTGGTAAAGACCTTGGCATGCAGGAGATAGTTGGCTGCCATCTTTTTGGACTCGTCGTTGAGCTCAATGTCCTCCACCGCCCTTCCCAGTGGACCGTTGACCTGCAGGTTGGCCAGCAGGTTGGCCTGTGCCGGGTTAAACGCCCCTGGCCATCCCAACTGATGAGCCGGCGTCGCCATGCCCCCCGGCGCTATGCCAAAAACTAGCTGGCCGTTCTCCATGGCAACGGGATGGTGTCCTTCTGGACCCCAGTACCAATCACCATGTAGCAGACCGTTATGCGTCTCGTTGCCGTTCGGTGTTTGTATATCTGCCGGGGTGCTGGGTGCACCAGACTCTTCCTTCCGGTTGTCAGTTTCGTTTTTCTTTCATGTTTTTGAAGACCCCTTTGCACTTTCGGAATTCAATTCATGCACAGAGTGCCGTCTTTGCTTACCGTGCTGGACGACGCGCTCGTTGAGGCCTGGCCGTTGTCGGTTAGTAAGCCCTCCTTGATTTCGTACCCAGAAGTGCGAAACTGCTCGTCAACGACGTAGTCCATGCCATAAAGAAACATGATCATGCTGTGGACAATTTCTGGCTCTTGCTCCTCAAGCTCGACGATGCCAGTCTGGCCCTCCTGTTTCCGTTAACAATGTTTGTTGCGAACTGAAAACAAAAAAGCAGAGAAAGACATCAAAAAAGTTAAATGTCTCCTACAAGATATCCTACCTTAAAGTCGCTATTCAACATCTTTTCAAAGAGAGCTGATTTCGGGCAGAATGATAGCCTTGTGCAGGTGGTACTTTCGATTGCCGCAGATGACAGTCGTGTCCGAATATTTTTGCGTCTTGAAAAGGCTACAATAAATTATATTAGACTTTAATTTCATTTTCTCCATAAACTGGGCTCGGCGTACTCTCGCATGCTTTCAACCGAAGTCTTTTCTGGCCGTGCGAGTTGAGTAGTGCAATCAGGCATGCGAGCGAATGGACGAAACGCGTCCGCTTGTGCGTCTTCCGGAGGGCCCCTTTTGGTACCCCGGCCCCTGGGCGCGGTCCCGAGATTTTGCCCTCCTCGGGGCCTCGGGTTGGCCATGGCTGCGATGTATATCGTGTTGTTGTTTATCTTGCACATAGAATGTGTTTTGAAGGTGGACTTCGTGAGTCAAGACGTAGCGTAAAGAACCATCACATTTATGATGCTCATGCTCTGTCGCCTTCAATTTTTGATAAATGTTTTTTTGTCGACAGGCGACACATCTTCCTAATTTCGGACGCCTAGACACGTGCAGCATGAAAATATATTTCTCGCTAGGATTGGGCCGTTGGTTTGTGAGAGAGAGAAACTGTCAGCCAGTGACTCTGCAAAGAACCAGAACGAGGCGATGCTCTGGGGCGTCTCATGACCGGCCACTGAAGACTGCAGCATCAAAGATAAATAGATTCGATCATGAATCCCGCTCATACTCTTTAATTCCCAGCCGATACAATACATGCCTATTGTGCTCCATGTAACATTGACTTTACAGTTGTAAATGCACATAAGCCTGTTAAAGTGATGGCCATCATTTACAGCATTGAGTCCAATAAATTGAAAAGAATGAGCCATACATGCAGCGGTAAAGTCATACATCTTCAAAACTGGGTGTCTGGCACTCGAACCTACTTAGCCTGCATGTGATTTTAGTTTCTTTCTTACCTTTGCCTTCATCCACAAAGGGTTTTAAAAATACTACTCTTTTCGAATCATTTGCAACCTGTCAAGGCATGTCTTCGAGTACTAATACATCTAAGTACGAAAGCAGTCGGGGCATTGTGAGCGTATTTGTTGCCAATTTGTAAATCATTTAAAACCATTTTACGTCATGGTTTGTGCATCATTAGGTACCTAGTTGGAAAAGATCAAGTTTGTTCAAGCGATATATCCCCTCGAGGACCCTATGCATATATTCTGTAGGTGCCCTTGATGTTGATCCAATAAGGCATAAGAAACTCTCGGTCGCGGAACTAAGTGCCATTTAAAAACAATAGAATCAACCCGTTTTGTTTTTCGTTAAGCTAGTTTGCTGTCGCGGTCACCAGCGCCTGCGCGACATCGTACATGAATGGTCCGAGGTTTGAAAGGGCGTCTTTGACATCGGTTTTCGCGAAAATGGAGGTTTTGAATGCAATAATAACATTGACGAACTTTTTGCGAAGTTCATCGCCCTCTGGTGTCCATTCATATGCCCATCCAGCTCCATCAATGAGCCAGTTGTAATAGAAGCCTTCGGCCGCCACGGCATCCATTTTTTGTAGTGCCAACTTTTCGAGTGAAGTAATCCCGAAGAAGTGCGCAGTAGTGTACACCTTGGCGTGTAACAGGGGATTCTTCAAGAGCTTGTCGGCTTTCTCTGCATCCGGAGCATCAGCTGTACGGGACAGCAAGTTCTCAGTGAGATTGGTCTTCTCAACGGTCTATTATTAGTAAGCTTATCGCTATCCTTTTCACGTTTCAAACTTGCCTTGTTTTGATCGTTTGAAAGCTCTTTGCGCTCATTCGAATCGTCTGCACTCGCGGCGGAGGAATCGGCGACATTCTCATAGCCCACAGTGGTAAAGGGCGCGTGCTTGACATAGTCAAGGCCGTAGAAAAACATGATCATGGCGTGGACAGCTTCGGCATCGTGCTCTTTGAGCTCAACGACACCTGTCTGGCCCTCCTTTTTGCTGTTAGTACCTTCTTGAGCGGGGTCCTACTAAAGGTGCGGCGGCATACCTTGAAGTTTCCGTTGAGCATAGCCTCAAACACAGCAGATCTTGGGCACATCACAGCCTTGTGCAAGCGGTACTTCCGGTTGCCGCAGATGAGGGTGAAGTCTGCATACTTTTGAGTCTGGAGGAGGCTGTGAAAGTCAGTGTATGTTCGTATGCCACACTGTAAACTGAGTTGGACATACTCGGCAGCACTGTTGATCAATTCCAGGCCTGGCGTATCGTCGCTTGCCATGATGGCCACCTATGGAAGAGGGGACAGTGCCTCTCCGTAGCCAACTTGATTCTGGTGTCTGAGATTGGTTTGACGAGTGGAAAGAAGAAGGATAAAATAAAAAGAAGACGAAGCACGTGAAAACGGTGAGAGACGGGGAGTCAATGCTTAGTAGCCACTAGTCCCGATTTGGCAAAAACTCAATAAGTAGGCATGTAGGTACGCAGGCACCGTGAATGACTTTGTTCTCACCTTTCATTAACGCCTCGTTTGTTTTGTTCACGGCAACGTTTCAAAACTCAGCGATAATTTCACGTTCATTGTGCTGTAACAATGATGTGAATCCCCAGAACAAAAGATAAGAAAAGCAATACTCAATAGCGCAGTTGAGTATCAAACAGCTACCAGTTGCTTAAGTCGATGGCGCGGAAGTAAGGTTATTTTTGCGAATAGTACTCTAGGCCTCTTGAGGACTGCCAACACTCATTCTATCGATCCAGGATCACGCGTACCGGACCACGTCGTACATAAATGTACCCATAGTCTGAAGATCTTCCTTCCATGCATCGTCTTTGAGAAGGGTCGTCCGGTGGCCTTTGAAGCCTTTCAGAATGCATTTTCTGAGCTCGTCGTCGCCGTCCGGCATCCAGTCGTAGGCCCATTTCGCGGCATCGACAAAAGCCTTGTCGTCCCATTCGGCCGCTTTGTCAATGGCATCCGTCAGCTTTTGGATTGCCAGCTCGGCCAGCCCCGTGATGTCATAGTACAGAGCTGCCGTGTAGACCTTGGTGTGGAGCAGAATGGGGTGGTGCGGGAACGGCTTGGTGACTTTCTTGGCCGCCTGGACGTCTCCGGCCTGGGCATTGTCTGCCATCTTGGCAAGCGTCTTGTTGGCCGCTGCCACGGCCGAGTCAGAGTCGCTCTTGGTATCGGCAATCGTGAGAGCAGTGGCACCCTTCTTCTCGATCTTGCGGTCCGCTATTTCAAAGCCGACGCTCTCAAACTGGTCCTTGGAGTCATAGTCCAGCCGGTAGAGAAAGCGCAGGACACACTGGAGGACAAACGGGTCCTCTTCGTCAAGGTCAATAATGCCCGTGTTTCCTTCCTGGTTTTCATTTAACCATTGTCCAAGTGGGACTCGTTGAAATGTAAGATCGACAAAAAAAA
>JAGKRZ010000321.1:0-29003 GCA_020002355.1 Intubia oerlemansii
AAAAAAAAAAAAAAAAAAAAAAAAAAAAAAAAACAGTTTGCAGGCCTTCCTTTCACATCATCGGCCCCTCTCACTTCTGCGGGTGAGGCATCATCATGGGCGCCTGCTGCTGGTAGCCCTGCTGCGAGGGAACGGCAAGATGTGCCGTCCGCTTCTTGACCTCCCCGTCTTGTTGAATCAGCGAGCAGCATGGGCACCAGTACGCCGTGCAGCAGTCGCTCATGCCGCTGCCCTCGATGCCGAACCGCTCACGGATCTCGCCGCGCTTCATCATGACGTAGATCCAGCCGCAGCCCGTGCAGCAGTGGATCGCCGTAAAGACCAGGCACTCCGAGTTCATGGCATCGGCCGTCGCCATGGTCGGGTCGCGCATGCGGTCGGCCGTCTTGCCGAGAACGACGCACGGCAAAAAGCAGGCCAGGCAGCACGTGTCGCACGGCGAGCAGTCCATCAGGCCGTGCATCCATTCGGACGTCATGACGGGCGCCTGCGCACCTCCCGCAGCTCCTGCAGCTCCTGCGGCTCCAGCAGCGCCGGCGGGGGCGGCGCGCATCGGCTGCTGCACCTGGTACACCATGCCGCCAGCAGGCACGCCGGCTGCGTTGTGGTAAGCCTGGTGTTGCTGTAGGTGTGCTTGTTGCATCTCCTGGATGCCGTGCTGTTGCTGGGGGTACTGCTGCTGCAGAAGCATCTGCTGGTGGTATTGCTCAGGGCTGATGGGCTGCTGCGCAATGTGGGATGGCTGCTGAACGGCTGGCTGGGGCGAAGCGGCACCGCCGTAGCCGTGGGGGTCGACTTGCACCGACATGGCCGGCCCCTGTGTCGTTGGCGGCGCAAACTGCGGCGGTGCCGAGCTGTACTGGGGTGGTTGAGATGTCTTGTTGTCCATTTTTGTGTAGATGTGTGCTTGTGTTTGTGTGATTGCGATTGTTTTTGGTGTTTTTGGTGTGGTCCTTTGAAGATGAGTGTGCTCGACGTTGCTTTCGAAAGTGACGATATGACGAATTGGATTAGCTGCAGTTTGGGGTATCAACGGAAAATGAAGGAAAGCTACCCAAGTTGAACGAAGGGGGGCGTGGCAGTTGTCAGCCTTAAAAAGGATCTGGCTTTCTTCGGCTGATAAAAAAAGAACGAAAAATTAAATGAAAAGCAAAAAGAAAAGAAACGAAATGTCGGCAAACAAAGCCACAATTTGGGCGCCGGTAATCGTGTCTCACGCGTGATCCTACGAGTTTTACTGCCCGTTTTGGGTCGCCCCATATGTACCGATAAAGTGGTTTCTTTTTTCATTCTTATTTACACATGCTATTTTCGCGTCTCGTTTTATTAAAATTGCTTTGTCCTGTGTTCGTGTTCTTGGCCACTCAGCCGCAGATACCTACTCTCTGCTTTGATGATCAGCCCACTGGCTGGTCCAAGGGAGCTTTTCTTTCTTGGCAGACCGGGGGGTTAGGCTCACTGCATTGTATGAGTAACTGTACCTATCTTACAGGTACATCTATTGGAGAATCATCATAATATAAAAATAGAGAACGAATTACGCACAATGTGCCTACAATGATGAGTATTCATGCAGGAAATACATGTAATATACTCTATGAAATATTTATATAAAGTGGCATTCCTACTGAAAACTACCGTGCGGCTTCCTGCCGTGGTCCGACCAGAAACAGAATGGACTGCGAGAATCCCATCATGAAGTCAATGCAATGCAATAAGAGAGCCTTGCGCCTCATTTTTACCCTCGTTTTTGCCTGTTTTTCCACTTTCACACACATGCGCTTTACCCAACTGGGACAGCTACAATAACGCTTTTCCCTTTTTTTTTCGCGGCGTTGTCTGTGTGAGCGCTGTGATCCCTGTAAAATAAGCCTAAAACATGCCTGCCAACTGCGGGAACGAATATGGACTGCGCCCTACACACTAAAACATGTGGCACCAACCTCAATCAAAGCAGTGAACGAGTGTCTCATATTAAATAGTACGCCACATTTCCCAGGAATGAAAGTGAAAAGTACCATTGCAAAAGCCTGGATTCGACTACGGCGATTGATGCTTCTTCGTTTTGGATGCCGCATGACTCTACCGCTGTCAAAATAAATCAAAGACAAAGAAATACAGAAACGAACTTCTTGTGAGAGCAAAAACAGAAGAGCAAATCCATACAGGCAGGCAATTCAGGGGGCAAGCCCCCTATTATCGGCACTCAAAGATTGGCTTTACTGTGGGAGGCGACGCCCGAGATCCTTCAAAATGTGCATGTGCAAGGGTGCCCGCGTGCAGGAAGCAGTAAGCTTTACATGGAGGCGAGTGGTCAGACACGTGGGCAACATTTTCCGACCAAAAAGGAGACAACCCCCCCCCCCATCCTCTCTCTTTTTCTGATTTTCCCTTCTTATTTGTTCGGTGGGTTCTGCCCTTCTCCCTGCAAGCTTGCGGCTCATATAACCGTTGAAAAATACAACTGTAAAAACCTGGCAAAGCGGCTCGGCGCTCCAACCAGTCCCTTTCCAAAGCAGGAGATGATGAGCTGCATAAAAAATACTTTCATTTTATCGAGACAAACAACGAGATCATTCTGACGTTTGGGTTGCCGGTGCCGGATGGATGGGAAGCTGCAATGGCGGCTGCTCGTGTATCTGTGCCGTTGGTGCTTGCTGAGATGGGGGTGATGCCATTGGATGCTGTGAAATCGGCGGCATAGGAGGCTGTTCAGCATGCGGTGGTCGCGGCTGCTTCGAGTCTGAAGCAGAATCCCCAGTCTTTTTGAGCGTGGCACCGGGGTCAACCATTGGTCTTGCTGCCGTTGCAGTGCTTTGCGTCGCAGCCGGCTTGCTGCTCTGCGCTGTGTTTGGCGTGGCCTTGGGGCCGCCATCACGCGCTGTCTTTAGGCCAGCTTCCTGTGCAGACTTTTGGGCACTCTTCTGAGCCCCATCCGGCGCAGCCTGTGGTGCACTCTTTGGTGCAGTGTCCTGTGCCGCCTTTTGTGCATTCTTTTGAGAACCAGCCGGCTTGGTGCTCTGTCCGGAAGGCTGCGTTTCATCTCGCGGGGGCTTCTTTGCAGTTTCTTGTGTGCCCTTTGATGCCGCCTTTCGCGCGCCGTCTTGAGCAGCCTTTTGGGGAGCCTTCTGTGCACCATCCTGTGCAGGCTTCTGGGGTGCCTTCTGACCAGTGTTCTGAGGAGCGGTTGTCTTGGACTCTTTCTCTTTGGCCCCCTTTTGTGTTGCATCCTTGTCTGTTGTTGACTTTCCATCCTTGGAATTGGACTGTGATGACGACTCGGCGCTATTCTTGTTCTCTGATGGGGACAGACCAACCCCGCGGTAGATGCGTTCACGCACGCTCGGTTTTTTCTTTGTTGTTGTGTTGCGCGACGACGATGACGACGATGCCTTGGATTTTGTGTTTTTCTTGGATGTCGCCCCCCTCCTTGCCCGATCATAGCCTGTTTGTGGTATCAAGTCGTCTCTGTTCATAAGCTCGGGCATCACCACCATTCCCATGTGATGGCTGCCGTCGGCAGCTCGTTGTGGGCTGTAAGGCGGCATTGTAGTTGATAGTTCTCTAATGTTTCTGCGGCTTATAAGTGAAGGTATTCGAGTACGTCTGATCTTTCAAGACAAAGAAATTGTCAAGAAAAAAGTATTGGTAAGATATGGCAGGAAACTATTTTGAAGGATATTTACGGCTGCTGGCTCTTTTTCCATCTCCAGGAGGGAGTTTCATCCAACGTAACTCGGTCTCGTCGCATTACATCGCATTCATCGTATCCTGCATCCATATATTTTATTAGTTTTGAAGTATTCTAAATTTATATTATGAACCAACCAGGCAGGATTCACAGGACCATAGGTGTGTCGCACTGGTGGCGCTTTTCTTCATGCCCTTACGGACTGGAAAGCTCGGAAGGAATGTATTGCCTGCAGGTCTCTGCAGCGTGTTCAACCCTCCCGCGCCGAGACTTGTCTGCAAGAAATATGGAGTAAATAGCTGTACTGATGACGGCATGCCAGGACATGTCCGTCTTCCATAAAAACTGTGCAAAGGGTCCCCTGGGTTTTCGATGCCTCTCCTAACGTCCATTTTGGCTCTCACCGGAATTTATTGCAGTTCTTAAACTCCCGCCCAGTGTCGAATAGCCCCTTGGATGCCCAAACAGGATTGCAGCGCAAACCGCCCGCCTTTTTCCCCGGGCAAAAGAAATATTTCGAGAGTGCTTATAACTATATGGGTTAATTGGAAAATGTTTTTCTTTTTCTTTTTGCGCGGCAAAAATCCTGTATAAGGCGCAAAATTTCATAGCCATATTTCCTGTAATGTTTAGGTATTTAATGCGTAAAGGTCACCAGATTTCTGTGATTTTGGATTTCTGTTGAACCAAGTCCATGTAGTAGGATGGCAGGCAGCTGCTCTTTATCAAGCGACCATAAATAAAAGAAGTCGAGGGGGAGCATGACTACTTGCAGAAGTTATAACCGGCCAACGTAGGTCCTTCACTCGTGCTTCTTTACAGACTCTCTGTAGTACCCCCCACACGACACAACTTCACGTCTGGCAACTTTATTGGATTACCAGTTTAATTTGCTAGGATTGATTGCGGAATAACCAAATGTGCATTTTTGGTCGCCTGCAAGGCAACAAGACGTGGCATAAACATATACGCTGCGCACGACGCCCCCCATTGCATCTGTCCCATGACACACAGAAAGATACCCAACCCCGCATCTGAGTGCGCGCCGATAACAAATACGCGAATCATAAACGAAATGCGTTTTGACGGCTATACCTCAAGGGTGCATGATGGCCTGCAAACAGACAGGCTAAATGCGACCTTGAAGAAAGCCTGTCACTCGCGGGTGTTTGTGGGCGTTGTATCAGGCACGTTTTCAGTTGCATCGGCCACTTCTGCAGCGACCTCAGCGCGCTCTTTAGCTTCAGCCCGTGCTCTGGAGGCAGTGGAAGAGTTCTTGTCGGTGGTATCGGGTACGTTGACAGTGGCATCTGCAACTTCGGCCGCAACGTCGGCCCTCGCCTTTGCTTCGGTTCTGGTTTCAGGCATGATGATTATTGTGTCTTCTTGTAGAGATGGAAATGATGATGGGTGCAAAGGTCATAGAAAAGAAGTACGAGAATTGACAAGACAATGGCCAGTTTTATAGAACCTCCTACCAACTAGTACATCGTATCTTCTATACCCATTTTATTGGCTGCCTCGGCTTTCGTCATCGCAATGGCCATTAGTAAGTTCACGAATATCTCGCTAGAAAGGGACGCTACCAAGGTCCCGCACATCAAAACGAAGATGTTCAATTATCAAAACCAGCCGCGATGCATGTCCAGTCCTAGAATCAGCGTAATATCTCACCAATATAACGGAAGAGAAGATCTTGATGCTTCATACTAGGAGTTGACAGTCCTCAAAATTTGAAATTTCTATTTGCTCTGGGCCCGAGGATAACAGTCGAGCGCATAGGTGGTTAACCGATAGCCACGCACGTCATATACTTGTACTTTTTGTTTTCTTAGCATTGAACCTAAACTTTCTAGTCATTGTTTAGACTGATCGATACTTCGTTCATATTGGTAGTCTCAACGGCGAACACTGTAACCGTTTCAGATGCCACAAATAACATAGATGGTCAAAATAGTGGGCACGTCAACTCGACGACCAATATGGAGATGGTAGTAGGCACTATATGTTCTCACAAGAGTGGTTCATTTGAGGCAGAGTAAACTCCCTGACACACGCACAGACACATGTATGCTTCATATTATAAATAGGTATTTACTCCAAATATGTTCGCAAGTAATTTATATTTAATATAATGACAGGTGCCGAAGACATGTATCCTATAAATGCCATATCGATCACAGAGACCTATTATAATACATGGGCACGAAATCAGTAAGATAATAAGTCATCACGCCAGGGCACAGAGAAGTTTTTAAAAGCAGAGGCGCGCGTGACGTGAATGGTCTGAACGCCGCGAGTTATGCCCGGATGCCACGGATGAGCTGCTGATATAACAGATTACGTGTATATTGTCATAAACAAAGCCATTTCGAACCGCGAAGATATCTGGCTATACACTGCTTAATAACTTTCTCCTCGAACCTGGTTCAGCCATGTTCAACGTGAAACAATTTCGTGCCGTAAATTCAATTTTCGCGATAATGGGCATTTCCAAAAACAAGTTGTAACAGCCATAGCCCTGTGCTACATATTGAATGTATTCGTTCCTCCATCGTCTTCTTCGGCCTCGTCTGCTGCCACGATCTGAACAACCACTTCAGCGGTCATTTCGGCTGCCATGTCTTCTTCGACTTTGACCAAAACATCGTAACCGCAAGCATCGAGAGCCGTTAATCGGCCGCCTTTCACGGGAACCGCGGGAGGAAGCGGGATTCGATAATCGCGTAGAGAAGATCTGTACCGGCAACTTTTATTTCATCGTCAGTCTTGCTTTTTATTAATATTCAGTTGAATATATTTAATGCACCGGTATTCATACAGCATCGTGGTTGGCGATGATGCGTGATTTCTTTGACAACAGTATGCAGCGGGTGAAAAAAAATGATAGAATGGTGGATAAGAATGCTTGAAACAGGGAGTGTGAAGGTGTTAGAAGGAGAAAAGGCCATATAACGCTTGTCAGTAGCCCTAAAAGCAAGGCGAAAATGCCACATGGCACAGCGAAGTGTCCCATGCTATTGGCCAAATGTCTTTCCAACAGGGCTTGATTAAGTATGGATATTCGTTTGTGAATGGGCGTTCAAAATGCACCGCCAAAACGTTGACATATACTTGTCAACCGGCGAGTTATGCATTACTGTGCAAAATAAATTACGTGCCAGTTTCGCTGCCAGGCATTTTGACTCCCATTGGACCGGTATGCGTATCCATACCCCCTTAGTAGCATATATTTATAGTTACTTACCTACGACAACGAGCCAGCATGAAATACCTAAGTAGCTGATTTTAATAGGTTTTCATGTCTGGCCTATTATAATCACGCGGCAAGATGCGAAAATGTAAGTAAGGCTCGAGTATCCCAACACGACCCGCAAGTTAAACAATGTCTACTCGTGTGGCAGACCAAATAGCAGCCGAACAACTCATTACGTTCAATAGCACAAATGTATATTTATGTAAGAAATATTTATAAACCTTGCAATATGTAAGTGAGATAATAAAAAAAAAACAGAACAAGTTGGTATTGGTGTAGTGACTATGAAAAAAATGTGTCGCGCCTCTCGCTGTGGGGTGCTTGTTGGAAAGAAGTTGTCGAGGACTGGCAATCTTGGTCTCATGCATATTCTGGGCATCAGAAGCATGGGACTGGGGCTGACATCCGGAGAAAAGGCAGCCGAATGGCGTGGGAGAAGGTCTTTAAGGCTTCGTGATAGCCAAGAATTGTTTAATTAAGAACGGGATCGGTGGGTTCGGCGGTTTGGACCGAGATCGCAGGACCCGCGAAAGGCACGAGGTCGCCGCCAGGGGCGTTGAAGGACTTGTGGGAGCTCATGATTTTGGTTCGAGGTTGGTGAGACTGATAGAAGAAGTGATGTTTTGAGTGGGATGTAGGGATAGAATCAATCACATCGAGCGGTGATGAACGGAGGAGCCCACAAGATTTAAATACTGCTCCGCAGAGGCTCAAGCGGAATTCCAGGCTCATTAGACGGATCCGCATGCCACGCTGTGGAGCAAGCGCTACTGTAAGGCGCATTTATGCACGGAAGATGTAGACGGTGCGTCTGTCTTTCACAGAGGCATTGTGGCGGAGTAACATGTGCAGAAAAGTGTGACGGGTGCTGCATCCTGAATGGTAAAATGTGCATTTTAAAATTGCACACCCCAATTATTGGCTGGGCTCAGCAGGTTTACTGTACAGATCATATACGAAAATAAAAATTATGGCCAGATATTAGATTTTTGCTAACACGATATCCTCAGCGTGAATCTACAAAGACCTCTGTTGCTCGATGGCAGAGGCATCGGAGAGGCGCCGGCTGCCGCATAAAACATTGTGCTCTAACCCCACTTGAGTCTCCGCCTGTCAAATATAAGCGCCGCGGAGCGCGCCGAATTATTAGCGCCAGGTCTAAGCCTCTCCGTGAACAACGAAGAGGACACCTGACCATGTAACATCGCGAGGCTCACAAGAAGGCACAATGTACTCAATATCATACCGTAATTCGGATGCCGAACAGTTAAAAGTGCGTGAAAAAGAGACATTAAAAAATAATTAAATTGACGTCATATGATTATACACTGAACTAGCGGTGAAGTGTGGCTTGCTGCCCACTCAAACGGGTATGGAAATGCCTTGATAAAGGCCTTGACATCATAGGACTGTTCTGTAAATTGTGTCTGAAAGTGACCACCCGGGTTTTAATAATTCAGAGCCGTTGAATATAAGAAAAACAACTAATAGCTACACGCTTCTCGGCGGGTTTTTGGATGCATTTTTTGTGCCTGGACAAGCTTAATGGAATAAAATGGGCGCTGTAACTCCCCACACGCTAGCGGCAAACGCGCTAAAACCTCCCCACGTGCTGTCGTGTAGCAAAAGCTCTTATCTTATCAGCTGAGATGCGCAACGTGGCGCGCCAGACCAATCCCCCAGATGTCGGGATCGACAAGAAAGCTCGTCACGCCGACAGGCCAAGACGACAAGATGACAGAAAAGAGCGGCATGGCCGAGGCAAGCTCAAACAAAAAGAAGCCCGATGCACCGGCGACAGCATCTTCTTCCCCGGGCAGCACCGGCTCAGCAGTCCGCGGCGCGTCGCTTCTCATCCTCCTCCAGATCGTCTCCCGCGCGGCCACCTTTGTCGCCAACCAGCTGCTGCTCCGCTTCGTCACGGCCGAGCTTCTCGGCGTCGCCACACAGTTAGAGGTCTACTACCTGTCCGTGCTATTTTTCGCCCGAGAGAGCCTGCGCGTCGCCATCCAGCGAGGAGCAGGCCGCAACACCCCGCAGTCGGCCGTCAATCTCGCCTATGTCGCCATCCTGCTGGGCGCCCTGGTGGCGCTGGCGCTCGGCTGGTCGTACAGCAAGACGGTGGAGAGCCAGGATGTGCAGACGAGTCTCGTGATTTACGGCGTGGCTTCGGCCGTGGAGCTGTGGTCGGAGCCGGCGTTTGTGGTGCTGCAGCTGCGGCTGCAGTTTGGTGCTCGCGCGGCGGCGGAAGCCGTGGCGACCGCCTTGCGCTGTGCCACGACGCTGGGTGCGGCCGTTTTGCTGGCGCAGAAGAACAAGGAGGCCGTTTCGGTGCTGCCGTTTGCCCTTGGCCAGCTGGCGTATGCCGTCGGCCTGCTGGCAGTGTACGCGTGGCACGGCACGTCGCTGGCCCGCCGCGAGAGCTTTTCGCTTCTCCCCAAGGCTGCCAGCGATGTCCAGGACGCCATCTTTGGCTTTTTTGACAAGCCTACACTTCTTCTGGCCCGCAGCATGGCCGTCCAGAGCATTGTCAAGCACCTGCTGACGCAGGGCGACACCCTTCTCGTCGGCATCTTGTCGACCACCACGGCGCAAGGAATATACGCTCTTGCCAACAACTATGGCGGCCTTGTTGCGCGCCTCCTCTTTCAACCCATCGAGGAGAGCAGCCGCAGCTATTTTTCGCGCCTGCTGTCCAGTGACAAGAGCGGCAAGACGACAGAGGCGGACAAGGCGGACAAGGCGGGCAAGGATGGCGAGAGCAACGAGAAAAGGGCCAAGAAGCAGGCCGCGGCCGACCTGCAAACGCTCTTGAAGCTCTACCTTTTGCTGTCAATTGTGGTGACAGCTCTTGGACCTGCGGCAGCCGCTCCCTTTTTGAAGCTGGTGACGGGCCCGCGATTCGCTGGCGCGGCGGGCGGCGGAGCTGTGGCTGCGACGCTGGCGGCCTACATGTGGTACATTCCGCTGCTGGCCATCAACGGCGTCGCGGAAGCCTTTGTGGCGTCTGTGGCCACGGAGGCGCAGGTGCATAAGCAGTCGGTCTGGATGGGCTTGTTCTCGGCCGTCTTTGCCGCTGCGGGCTACGTCTGTCTGCGCGTGCTCGACGGCGGCGCTGTCGGTCTCGTGGTCGCCAACATGATCAACATGGTCTGCCGCATCGTCTGGTGCATGGTTTTCATTGGACAATACTTTGGCGAAGAGGGCTTCTTTTCCGACCCCGTCCGTACGATGCTGCCGCACCCCGTGGCCGTACTGGCCGCTGTGGTCACGAGCAGCGCCGCGCGCTGGTTGATGCGAGGCAGTGCCGGCACGGGCGCGATGGCCCAGATCATACAGCTGGCCAAGCTCGGTGTTCTGGCCGTGCCATTTCTTATTACCATGTACGTTGTTAACATCCTTTGTCATTCATCTTATCATGAGATTTATTGGCTAACAATCTGCAGTGCTTTCTTTGAGCGGCACTTTTTCCAAAAGTGCTACACCTTTGTGCGCGGCCGGCGGCAGGCATAACAATGAAGTTGCAAAAAAACAGAAATTTACAATATTAGGAACAATACTGTGGCCAATAGAATAACAACAAAAATAAGGCCATGATTCAACAGTGCAAACAATTCAATGGAAAATCGTGTGTCAGATGTATGATACATATCGACCTGCGGCGCTCTGTGGCGACCGTGAAAGAAAAAATGATGGGGAAAAAATATTAGACCGACCAGGGCCATATGCCCGGACGAAACGAACGAAAAAGAACGAAAATATATGGGTAGCTAAAGTGGCTAACCCAGGTGCCTGAATAGCACGATTGACAGGCACGGGCCATTCGGTGCGACGGACAAAAACAAGAAACTACTGTCGTCAGGGTTGTCTCTGTGGCAATGTATCCGGCAAGACGCTACCGACAGTGTCGACAGTGTCAGTGACGAGGTTGCCGAATGGCGACGGCGGGAAGAAACTAGGGTCCATGACATCAGGAATAGATGCGGTGCTACCCAGATGAGGAGGGAAGTCGGACAACACAGAAGGCAAACCACCAAGGATGTCGCCTTTTCCATTGCACCAGATCGGCTCTTGGTTGTATAAGAACGGCTGTGGCGCCAGCGGCGGCTGCGGCTGGTAGAGCAGCGGGTTGATCAATGACACATCGTCCACAGCGTAGCTCCGATGGCCATGAGTGCCGAGTCCGCCAGCATACGAATACGCCGATGATACAGACATGCTGTCGCAGACAGGAGTGAAGGCGCTTGCTGCAGTGGCGGGACTCGCCGGTCCCGGAGCCAATGGATGATTGTGATTGTGACTCTGTGATGCGATCACAGACGGCACAGTCGACGGTGTCTGGGGCACGGGAGGTGGGTGAACAGCCAGAGGAACCGGAACCTCGATCGTGGCAGCAAGCTCGCGGAGCCAGATACCGCGCATGGCACCACAGCCCGGGCACGATTGGGGCGGCCACGGATCGGACGAGGCAGCGCAGTAGGCACAAGCAGCGCACCGAGCACGCAGAGCGGGCTTGACGTGGTATCTGTGCCGACCATGCTCACGGCCGTAATGGCGACGGATGGTCTCGAGGCTGTCATCCTCGCGCGTGCAGATAGGACCAGCAGGGCCACGTCCATCGGACGCTCCGAACTGGCAGCACCATCGGCGGGCAGCATGAGGAAAAATCTTCTCGCGGGCCAGCACGATATCGCGAATCTCAAACTGGACGTGCCGCGCTCCGCTAGTTGATGTAAGTCCATCCGCGGCCAGGGGATCTGCATCCTGCACCGTCAAAGAATTTCCTTCACTGTTGCCAGGAGTGTCTGAAGAAAATAGTCGGTTGGCCTCTTCAATGGACAGAGTCGAGCGACGCTTCGGTGCAGGACGGGTGAGGGGCGGTCGGCGAGGGACTGGCTTGGGCTTGCTCTGCTGCAGGGGGAGCATGGGACCGTCGGCTACACCAAGAGGGTAGGTCATGGCTGGATCGCCGTACAGTCCGCCTCGAGTACCCGGCTGGAACAGAATGCTTTGCACGGCCGGTGCAGACGACTCCAGACTTCCGCCAGCACTGCCATTGCCCGAGTAAGGGAATTGGTGAAGAGCCTTGCTGCGCAGGGCTAGGTCGTCTGCCTGGTAGACACGCTCCAGCTGTGTATAATCAAAGCAGTCACACTGTATCGTTAGTTACTTGCTGCGCGGACGCGGACAGGCCATTGGACGCACTTTCTTCTTGAGGATGCGGCATGAGTGGCAAAAGTGTAGCTCTGCACGGACCGTCATGGGCAGCCGACGGCTTTTATCAATGTACTCGGCCAGCGCCCTCCATGTGTTGTACATCTCTTGCACCGTGGGCGTTCCTTTGGGCTTTTTCCCAGGCACTGCGCCATGTGTATCCGCTGTCGCAGTGCTCAAAGTAGGCAGTGCGGCACTGCGATTCTGAGGGACTTTGTACGTCACCGGTGGAAGAGGGGGACTGTCGCCATCACTTCCAGGACGTTTTCGCGGTGTCCGCCCCATGGCTCCTGACATCAGAGACGGGACGTGACTCATTTCGCTGCGGCAGGGCTCACTGACGAGAGCAGTCAAGGTGCCTGGTATGAGACAGCAGGCTGTTTTGACGGTGAGTGACGGAAATGGTCAGGCGTGCCAGGGCATGTCGTGGGAAGCCTCGTCGACGGGCAATTCTTGCACGCCTAGCAGCGAAAAAGGCGTCAACGGAGCGAACGGCGGTGACGAGACGGTGAGGGCTGTGCAAGTCAAAAAAGCAAACTGAAAAGACATTCAAAGGCAGCCAGAGGTGGCCAAAAAAAATTAAACGAAGACGAAAACAGAAAAAAAAGGACGCAAGTCTCTGAGCATTTGTCTCGATCCATGAAAATCGCCAGAGACCTCCATGTTCAAGAGACTGGCCTGGCGGAGGTATATATCACAATGGCAGTCGAATCGGCGTCAGGCCGCAATTTAATTGTTTAATGAGAGCAAGGCCCAACAAGGTATAGATGCGACCGATTGACGAGTAGGAATGGAAGCGATTCAACGAGGTGAGCTTGCAAGACTGGCCTCGCGGGGCCGACGTGGCCGATGTGGCCGTTGTGGCCGCATGAGGCGAGGTTCATCTCTTGGCCATCGGCGTCCGTACCAGCCACGGCTCGTAGCCTCGGGGGGGGGGGCATGCTGTCGGTGATGCGCTGGCAGTCCAATGACAGCGTGCTACTACTGTGATAGTACACAGTATGAGAGAACCAACAGACCGAGAAAATTTTGCGAAAGACTTCTAGTTGAAGCCAAATGGGGCAAAGGCCTCGACGGTCACCACGCTTGGCCGCGGGGGGTGGCCGCGTTCGATGAGCTTTCCAAAAGGCGCAGCAGCTTTTGGGCGACAGCGCGCAATAAGCGGTCGCATGGGTGGCCGCATAAAGGGAGAGAAAAGGGTGGACGCGGCGCTGGCAGGTGAAAGGCAGAATGCAAGGCTCACTTGTGATTCTTTTTTTTTTCGTGATGGGAAAGAAAACAAAAAGGGGGAAGGAACTGGAAAATCAAGCAGCCTTGTCCGAATCTACAAAGGGTAGGCAGCAGCAACCGTCGCCTTCCAGACAAGAACTTGTATGTCAGGGTCAGTATCAGGAAGGCGCTACCAAGGCATGCAGTTACCATGCTACCGCTTCTGTTCCGCTTCTCACTGTGCGCAACTGCTTGGAAAAGGAAGCGTGCCATTTTTTTTTTTTTTTTTTTTTGCGAGCTGCGTCTTTTTACGTCTGTTGCTACATGACGTAATCCGACCTGCATTGCACAATCCATCAGGCTGCATGTCTCCGTTCATCTTGTCGCCAACCAAATTATCGCTTGCGCAGCAGAATATTCAGGTCTGAAGAAGACAATATACCACACACAAGAAACGCGATGAAAAAAAATTTCAACGTTGCTGCCCGATGGCGTTGTGTGAAGTTAAACCACCGAACGCTTCTGTTATTGGGCAAGAACAAGACTTTCCTAATCCGGAAGTCGCGAACGCCCGACGAATAAAAGTTGGAGGGGACGCTCACGCAGGAGAAACTGCCGCCAGAGATGGCTAATTCAGCTGCCGAAATTGAACACTTCTTATCTGAATTGTATGACCTGTCGGTGCTTGCAAAGTCCTGCTGTTTCGAGATCAGTGCCATGAACAACTGCACGTTGCCACGCAGAAAGAGAAGATCATGTGACCCCATAGAGAAGCGATTGGGCCTTGTGATGCAAAAATGCCCGCCTCGCAAGTGCGTTTATTTATGTCTGCGGCTAGCAATTGCAGACACGGCTATTATATCACGGTAGTATCGTACCTTTCTAGTGGGAGTGTTGGTGCTTCATCGATCCCGAGCGTACTGTCCAGTTGTCCAGGACGCCTCATGTCTGTCTCGATGCCTCCGCCGCCTCGGCGCCTTAACGCTAGCCCCATCGCCTTCCTGGACACTGCGAACAAACGCTAATCATTGCAGCGAGCAGGCGTCCAAAGCGCAAGGACTATGGCGAACTAGGCTGTCTTCAAAAAAAAATCAAACCGGATCAAATGAAAAACGTAATTTTTGGCAGTGAGGTTCCTGTCGTATAGGTTTCGTTTTGATCACAGAGCCTAGTATGTGTCGTGAGGGCGGTGTGAGAAAAAAAAAAAAACATGGGGCCTGATTCCTTTCCGAGGTACCTGTAAATACGCTGCGCAATAAATAGTCCAGCGTTTCAATCGGCCCATTTCCGCCGTAACTCGATGGCTGCACAGGTGATGCATGGACGCTCAAGCCATAGGACTGGCTCGGTCAAATAAATCTTGGGGTAGCAGTCGTCGAGTCCTACAGCATATGTTGGAGTGCTAAATTAGGCTATGGAAGCTACCATTTTCAAAAACAATGTGCTGTTACAAAAGCATGAAAAGCTCGTAAAAACCACTTCGGCCGAATGGCAAGATGCTGAAATAGAAACACAATGGGTAAAAAAAGAACAAATAAGATAAGTGACCAAAAACAAGATTGAGCCTGGGTACCTAGAATGGAAGATGAAGATTTCTTTTTCAAAAAAAAAAAAAAGAAAAGAAAGTCAAATAAGAAATACCTATGAATATAATTTTTTTTAAAAAAAAAATCGTGAAAATCCAAATCCAAGACACGGCTTTCATTGCCGGGAAGGCAGATAATTTAGGCGTCCGTGTAATTGGGACAATTGCCGTCCGTAAGGTACCTACCTACCTACTTACGCTGCCATCAGTGGAACCTAGGTTGGACGCACCGAAGAGAAGGAACCCGCTGCAGGACTCACACAAATGCATGGCAGGATGCCCGGGGTGCAGGGAAAGCTCGAACGCCGTCCTAACCCATCTCTCTCTCACACTCCCCCCCTCTCTCTCTGTCTGTGTCTCTGTGTCTCGCCGTCTGTCCGTCTGTCCGTCTCTCTGTTTCTCTGTATTTTTATTTTCTTCAACTCCCAATTGTAAATTCTTGCACATCCACCCTCGTGTTTTATTATTCTTTTTTTGGTCTTGTATTAGACTCCGTTTATGACTATCCAGGAATAACTCAATCCGCCAGTCCGTTTTCCATTTCTGCCGTTTGTTGGTCATATCCCTACGTCCGCCCCGGGGTGATGATGGTCAGCGATGCCTCGTGCAGATGGTACGAGCTTGCAGTCCTGCATTTTTACATATGCGGTCTAAACAAAGCTGCTGCAATGCATACCGAGGATGAGAGCTTGCCCTATTCTTGTTCCTGCCACCTGCCAGGAACCGACAACTTGTCAATGCTTGTCCACACTCGACAAGACTAGCAAAGATCTCACACAGCCTTGTCCACGACGCCCAAAATGGCGAAAAGCGTCACTTGCGCCCCTAAAACTTACACGCCCCTGGGTAAGGTTCAAAAAGAACGCCTGTGAGGCTGTTAGGTATTGTCGATATTTTAATTTCTCCTCCTTTTTTGAATTTACCATTTTTATTTGCTTTCCCATCTTATTCCTGGACTACGCAATGAAGCCTTGGCTGGCCCCGTGCGCCCCTTCCTATCACCCAATCACTCCTTTACCTTCTCATTGTCGTTGCAAATTGATGATATAAATATTGGTCCGATTCCCAGAGAAACATCTCTTTTTCCTCTTTCATCTCATCTCAACATCATCAACTTCCTCTTGCTTCTCATTATCCAAGACCTCGGAAACTCTCCACCCGCGTCTCATATCTCGCCAGAATTCCACATCTGCATCTTTCTACTTCAAGTTTTCTTCCCCTCTTATAAAGCACCATGGCTGTTGACAAGAACTCCGGCTCGCCGACTCGTTTCGCCGACAAGGGCAAGGCGGCCGTCTGGAAATGTGTATGTGTTAACATATCTACCCCCTTTGTTTTGAAGCTCATAATGACTCTAACCATACAGTGCCGTTGCGGCGACACGAACATTGACAGCACCGGCAAGGGCAGGGATGGAGAGCACTGTGTGAACACCAACTGCAACCACCGCAGCTGCAACAAATGTGACCGGAGCCTCCTGGATTAGATTGTCATTCACCTTTTTCCGGGCCATTCCAATCACAAAGTGAGGCAGCCCTTCTCAGCGAGCTTCACCATGGCATAGCCCGACAGAAAGCACTTTGTGCCGTCGACACCGTGGCACAGCACAAAAATGACCTCTCCCTGCCCAAGGCGTACCGGTGGCAATTTGTTTCTTCGTTTCGTTCGTTTCCCCTCAACGAGCAGTGCGGTCCACCGGTCACCATGTTCCCATACCTGCCCATTGCACCTTGCCCTTTTGCTTTTTGTCCTCGTCCTGCTTGTTTTGTTGTGCTCTTCCCGCCTGTCCCCCTGTTCACCTGTACTTTATCTTGTGTCTGTTAGCCCATTTGCCCCCCGTTCCACCACTCCCACTTCCGTTCATCAAATGGCAACACCACACGCTGTGTATCACTCCTCTACTCTACCCATGACCCCCATCCGTGCACCTATCCTTTTTGGACTTTGTTTTTCTTCTTGACATGTCTACTTTCTTGTTCGATGTTTTGATTGGCTTGTTGTTGTTTTCATCATGTACATTATCTTCCTGTAATTACTTTCTGTCTTTTCTTGTACCGTACACGACGTCCCCTGTTTCGTATAGAATACATTTTTCTTTCTTCTGATTTTATATCTATGTCTTCCACATGAAGTATTATTTTTGCCACTTTACCCCAGCTTTTGGATGATTCACTCGACTTGGCTTGTCAGTACTTTATACAAATAAACTTTACGTTGTACAAATGTGGAAGCACAAACACAACGCCGCACAAGCAAGACATCGCACAGACCCCAGGATCTTTGACCGGTCCATGCATGGAGCCTTTTGTTTCCAGCCCATCAGGCCATCGTATGGTATCCTTGCGTATTCTATTACAAGACTTTCCATTTGTCCATGACCGCATGCACGCAATATGTCCGTGTTTCGTTTGGGACATCGCCAACCCTGTAACGATACACCAACGCTTTGATGCGTAGGACTGCAGAAGTTGTACCACGAGAACGGTGAAAGCAATAAGCGGCCGCAGCAAAACCTGCGTCGGTCATCGCGGTGGCCCGATGTGCACAATGGCAACATGGAAACGAATCAGAGTGCCCAGAAGGGGAAGCAAAACACGTTGTACTGAGAGGCTATAGCTACGCAAGAATACAACCAACAGGAAGCCAGAAAAGCCAGCAAATTGTCTTTATCGAGAGAGCGGCGGCAACGGTTTTGAAATGTGCATATTTCTTGTGCATTCTTTGGCACCCCTTACGGTCATTCGGCTTCACGGAAATCGATGTGATTCGCAGCTGGATACCAATATGCTGGAATCGTTTGAATTCGTGTGCTCCGCACTATTCTTCACTTTACGATGCCTTCCTTCCTTGGCAACTAGTTGAAACCGACTACAAAGAAAGAAAAAAAGCAATTAAAGATGAAGAATCACAAGCAAACGACGTTCGATGTCGGGCTTGGACCAATCGGCGCAGTCAGACGGAAGAAGGGAGCTGCGGCGCCTCCGGCCCGATGGTACGCTATGCGGCGATGGCTGCAACGCTATTCTCACCACCTGGTATGGGAGTGAATACGTATTTGGGACCATAGGTTATCTCGTGGACAAAACACTACTGGACATTCTCCGGCCATCAATATGCCTTCAAGATTGCCCTGCGAAGCAGCCTTGCGACACAGGTATCGTGAGCCAATGGACACCTCAGACCTTGCTGTGGATAGGTTTTTGTTTCATAACTAGCTTCCTCTTTTGCGAAAGCGCCGCCTCGTGGCCTCGTGCAAGCCATTCAACTTGACCGGCAATGAAATGGTTGCCGTTCAGTAGGTGTGAATACACGCCCTCTCCCTTTTCTCGCTCGGTCTAATTTTTTTAACCTTTTGTGCAGTATTTCTGCGGCTTTGAGCTTCGTATGCGTCGTAATCAGTGTAAATGTGCAAATCTTTTTCATTTAGGTACGTCTACGACGTAGAGCCGTTGCGGAGATTCTGCGGCGCTTTTACCGTTATTTTTGCAAAGGTTTTCTCGGAGATGGCCAGGAAGAGCAACTTTTCCGACGACGAAAAAAAAAAAAAAAGATGCACCAAATGCAGGCACAAGTAGGACTTGCGATGGCCTTACTCGGCAAAGCTTGAGAGCAATGTGAAGTTTCAAATGTCACACTGGCAAGCATATATTTGCTTACGACGTAGGACGTTGGAAAGTTTAGAACTTGGGCCTCATCGGTGAGATGTAAATATAGTTTTTCTATTTTCCCTTCAAAGAGATGTGTCTGTGCTCGTCGTCCGTTTCGGTGCTTCGGTCTGTGCGTCTCGGTTCAGCTGTTGCCGCTTGTCCTTGACAGGCAGCGGCGGTAACAAATGCGGTAACGAACGAGGTAATTGAAAGCGGTAGCGGGCGAGGCAACGGCGGCGGGGGGTGGCAACGGCAGTTACTTTACAGCGGACCAACGGGTCATCGAAACAGCTACTCGTAAAACGGCCAAACGGCGGGGGCGGCGAAACGGCTGGCACACGTCACCGCTGCTTTGATCACTTCGCGGCGCAGCACAGCACAAATACATATATAGTTGTCCGTGCGCTGCAGCAACTGCCACAAGCAAAGTCGAATTCAAAAAAAGAGATGCGATCCCGCCAATCATCTCGCTTCTTTTCACGTGCGAATTTCACGAGCCATCGGCCGCTGCCACTTTCCATCGGAACTGGCCGACAGCAAAAGGTCCCAAGTACGTCGAAAATGTTCACGCCAGCAAGATTTTCTATCAACCTTGCAGAATGCCTTCTGCACAGAATCGCAGGCGTCCTGAGGGCGTCCCGAGGCGTCCTGGACGTTTGACATGCCATTGGCTCTACGGTGGCTCCGCGGTGTATCAAATTATGCAAGCATCGAGCATCGTGGGTCCTCATGGCTTCTATTTATACAAGTTGTATATATATTTTGATTCTTTTTTTTAATCCCGTGCATATTAACCGACACGCGTGGGAATCTTGATGAGACCACGCTTCCGGTCGTTGAACGGAACGCCGTAGCGCCAACCAATGGCGTCCGGCGCCCGACCGTCGCGGCCAACATTCTCCGAGTTCATATCGCGAATGCGGAACTGGAAGCGGCCTGTGTCGACGCGCTTGGTGCTAGCCTCGACAGCATCCGAAGCCGCCTTTTCGCGCTCCAGCATGGCCTTCTGCTCCTCGGTGGCCTTGTTGCGGAAGTTTTCAAAGCTGGCCAGGGGCGTGACGGCACCCGTCAACAGGTCGCGCTCAACGTCAATGAGCTCGGGAATGGGCATGCGCTTGTCCGCGGGCTTCATGCTGTCGTGGAAAGCACGTGCAGCATCGGCACGCGTGAATTGCCGCGACTCGGAGACGGGCAGGAAGAGCTGCTGCTTGGTGTACGCGTGCATATGGATCTCGTTGATCGGCTCGAAAGGCTCGGTGACCCGGTCGCTTTGAGAATACGTTGTGTGAGGCAGCATCTGCATGACGGCCTCGGAGTAGGCCGTGGCCAACGGTTTACCCTGAAAAGTTAGCACCAACTTCGGAGACGGGCCGGTGAACGATTGCGAAAGACAGGAAAGGGGACAAGAAATGTTGGCTCAGAAAGATAAGCATGGCAAAGTTTTGTAACCATTGTTTTTGTCTTCAAGACTAATCGATTTTCTTTTTTGGATCATCATAGCCAGGGGGGTTGGAGAAATAGGGGATGGGAAATAGTGGCATATGGGGGGAAGAGCATGTTGAGTGCATGGTTCAGGCTTACCTCTACGATCCAAGACTTTTCAATCTGCTTGAGACGGACGACGGCGGCGACGCGGCGCATGTCAATGCCGAGCTCGGCGGCAACGGCCTTGACGGACTCGCCCTTTTTGACCACCTTGGCCCACACGAGCTCGCGCGACGCCTCACCAAGCACGGGCTTGATGTGGAAGTTGCTGCTGCGGGGGAAGATTCGTTTTGGCGAAACGCTCTCGGGGCCGTTTTTGTCCTTCATCTCACCCGTGTCGAAAAAGGACTTGCCGGGGCCATCCAGGAACTGCCGCATCCGCTTGCGCTGCTTGTTGGCGCGCGTTGCTGTTGTGGAAAAGGAGGAAGAGGAGAGAGGGGAGGGGGTGGAAGAAGAGACGGTAGGACGACGGGAGGTGTGTGTCAGGGAGGATGATGATCTTGATGGTGATGCCGATGAGGGCTGTGATGTTGTCGACATGGGCCGGCACGCGACCTGCATCGAGGCAATACCGGCCGCAATTGACGCGACATTGGCGCTTTTTGCTGCGCCAGATGCGGCCAATGCCGCGCGCGGTTGTAATGTGGGTGGCATAGTGAGAGTCTGATGGTGTGTGTGGCGGAAGACCCCAAAAGAAAAGGACAGGAGAAGGAGCTCACGATCATCCGAGCTTGGGTCAACAAAAAATTTGTGTGCTGTCAAAGCGGATCTGGGATCCACAATTAATTTGTGGCTAGTGCGATTCTGCACCGCCACACCCGGCCGCATCCACCAGCAAATAGCGGCCGATTATCACCAGCCCAAAACTGTGAGACTACGGATCACGCATGTCCATGTCAACTCATTGTCAAAAAAGCGTATGTCTCATAAAATGGCTATCTATGAAAAAAAAACATCTGATGAATGACAAATGTCCAGACATAGAAGTGAAATACATGGCTGGTAAACAAAGGAAAAAAAAAAGTAAATCATCGCAATCGTCAAGCCTTCAAACAAGCCACCTCACAAAACTCCAAGGCGAAAAGAAAATTGAAGCCACAGGAAGAACAAAAGCACCGAGAAATAAAAAGACAAAAAAAAATAGAAAGAAGGGGTATCCCGTACGCAGCATCACAATATACATCCAGGCGAAAGACGTTGTAACAGATCCAGGCAGATTGCTAACCTGTCTTATCATCGCCTGTGTCTGACCTCTCTGCCGACTCCATGGTCTGCGACAGTGGCGAGCGGCCCACGGAGGTTCCGCTAATTGTGACTGGCTGGGCGACAGCATCGGTCACGGCAGGGTTGATGATGACGGATTCTGGCGGGGCGTTGCTGGTCGCTGTATTGTTTGAGGAGAGGGATGGCCGCTTGGTGTGGCCACCGCTCTTTTTTGGCCGCCGGGATGCAGCCGCATCGGATTCTCCGCCTGCATCACCTCCTGCTGATGCTGCTGCTGTGGACGACGACGTGGACGCTTCTGCTCCTGGCTTACTGGGAGACTTCCACTTGCGCCAGCCGTCAAAATCAATCAGCGCCTGCATGCAGCCCCACTCCTTGATCTTCTTTTCTAGCCACATAAAGTTGACGGGCTGAGTAGTTGAAAGAGGTTAGCATGTGCGTAGTTCCAAGTGGCGTGGCGACGCCTGGATAACTCTGGACTCACCTTTGTCAAGAAATCGTTGCAACCGGCAGCAAGAGCTTCATTGCGATCGCTCTGGAGAGAACTAGCCGTCAGAGCGACAATGATAACGGGACTCTTGAAGAGGCTGATGTTGGCGAGCTTGTCCGATTTGGGGTCGCGGCCAACGCCGATCGAGTCGCCAGGTGTGGAAGCAAAGACACCGATGGAGTTGACGCGCTCAAGACGGCGAATCTCGCTGGTAGCCTCGATGCCCGACATGAGTGGTAACTGAATGTCCATAAGCACCAAGTGGAAGCCGCCAGTTCGCCATTTGGCCACTGCCTCACGACCATTCATGGCCGTCTGCCACCGGACTTTGAGTCGCTTGACAAAGGCCTCGAGGAGCTTCAAGTTGATAATATTGTCCTCGACGATCAGGACATTGATGGGCGGCACAGAGAGCTGGACTAGCTTGGTGAGGCCTGGCCGGTCATCATCGTCGTTGTTATTGTTCGCACCGTTGCTATTGTTGTTCTTTGAAGCCGATGTCGCCGCTGCCAGTGCCGCGTTCTTCTTAAGCCGCTTTCCTCGCATCGGCGACATGGTTCGGGGCGATGCACCAACACTCCGCGAGGTCGACGCCATGCTTCCCGGCCGCTCATTTTTGGCAGCCTCGCTGTCTGGGGTGGGATCACCGATCGTGCTGCCGGTGCTGGGTCCGTTGCTGATGGTTGATGCTGTGTTGGCATTATTGTTGTTGTTGGATGCGTTGGGCGTGTTTCCAGCACTCGTTGTGCTGGCATTCTTTCCCTTGGAACTGCCGCCTTCAAAAGATGTCCGGTTGTTCGTCTTATTGGGGTGTGGCGACTGTGCCCCCTGGGCCGGGCTAGAGCCTTTTTGCGCTGAAGCTGATGAGGCAGTAGAATGCACGTCTTCAGAGTTGGACGGCTGCCGTGACATCTTGGGCCGGTCGGTGCGCTCCTTGTGTGCCTTGCGCATCAGGCTGCTCGGCGACGGCAGGTTGGGGATTGGCGGTGCCTGGCCGGTGGCCAGAATCGATATCGAGTGCGGATGGTTGAGCGGGCTGCTGCCTGTGCCTCCGTTGGCAGAAAGAGGCGATGTAGCTGGAACGGCGACACCATTGACTCCGGCCCCTGTTCCCGTTCCTGCAGCACTTCCGTTTCCGCCGCCGCTGCCGCTGCCAGGAGCAGGGCCCGTTCCGCCAGGGGGTGACCGCGAGTTATTGCCTTTGTGTGTAGAGCCCTGGCCGTGGCTCTGGCCGTGACCGTGGCCATGGCCATGGCCATGATGCTGATGGTGGCTTTCTTTGCCGTGGTGGTGCTGGCTGCTGCCACTGGCATTTCCATTGCTAGCATTTCCACCAGCGCCTCGGCTATTGTATGCCGACTCGGGCGCCAGGGTCGCGCCGTATTCGGACTCGGTAGTATTCATGGTGCCGTGGCCACTGTAGTTATCAGCCGCGGCCGCGGGGCCAAAATAATCAACGCGGGAATCGGCTGGTGTGCTGTTGTGGCTGTGGGTGTGGTGGACGACCACGGATGCAGAATTATCAGCATACTGCGATGCAGCACGCTGAGCGGACGCGGACGTCATGTTATATGCATGTGGCGGTCCGCCCGGGGGGGAGGCGTTGGGTGTCCGACGAGCCATGACCGGGACGTCAATGACAAGGGCCTCGTCCATCGTCTGGCCACCGGGGTAGTAGCGGTCCATGAGTCGCATCATCGGCTCGTCAGGCGCCAACAGCTTTTCTGGCTCGTGTGAATCACGCGGCACGAGCAAGAGGTTGACGTCGGGTGCATCGTAGACGCGGCCCAGCGAGTTGCCGTACTTGTGAAGCAGCATGTCGCGAACATCATCCACAACGTCTGTCTCGCCATAGGCCACCAGCGTCGCTGACGCGCCGGGCCGCCGCACCCACACCTTGCGGACCACCGGTGCGGTGGCCATGGCGGCTGTGTGAAAGGCGTGATTGTCGGGTGGAGGAAGGGAGGGCGTCAAAGATCAGCGAGATAGGGAGGGGCTCGAATGGACGGATATTGGTGAGGCCGCCGGGAATTGGCCGATATATAGGCGGGACGGCTGGCTAGCAATTGACCTGGTGCACTAGTCAATTGAGCTGGAGCGTGTCCAACCGCTCCTGATTGAGGACGATGCGCGGTTGTCCCTGTTGTTGAAGCATCGATGCAGACGACCCCTGGAAATGATGAACAGCCTTTTGCTAGTTGCTCGCTCCTTGTGCTGGCAATGCTTGCGGCGGGCTGTGTGGTTAAGCTTTTCTGGGGGCGATTAGCTAACTACGACTCCACTAAGAGGCGGGTCATTTCACTTTCACGTGTTCTGTGGATCACGTGTTTGGCTCCTAACACGATCTGAAGCCAAGCATCAGATGCTCGAATGCGTGTTCTTGATGAGGTAGAAATGCTACTTTTGCTTGTGATAGAATTTGCATTGTCTCATTCATAATAGATTTTTTTTTTTTTGTTTTTGCTTTTTTTTGGGGCGAATTTAATTCGGGCTGGTTCGTATTTTATATAAAAGTTGCATTTTGATAATAACACTACGTATCCATTTTCGAGCCCGTGCAGTAGGTAAGTTCCTACGGAGGCTATTTCATGTAATGAACAAGAGCATTTCAGCGTCAATTTGTGCCTTTTGTATTCTATTGTTATTTTCCAATGTATTTATGGTGGCATGCGAGACCGGCGATCACACCACCTTATCTTTACAGTACGTTTACGCGCCTGCAGCAACAGTCAAGCGGAGGCCCTAGTGGGCTTTTGCCGCTAACACATTTCTTTTGCCAATTCAAACAACCCCTTTATTTGACACTCTTCGGGCTACAAATTCATAGACTTGATTTCAAAATTAGAATTAACTAAAGCTTTTTTTCGCTGCTGTTAGTTCCAGAAACGTGCAGCCTTTTATCTTACGACTTCATACAAGTCTGATTTGCTTAAATCATATGCGTCGAGTCTCACGTCCTACGCTATCGAAAAAGAGCATCTTTTCCGTGTTACAGCAGCGGTTTTTGGAGAAACCGTCAGTCTTTCGCACAGCACGATCCGTGGTAGAGCATGGCACCAGTCCGACGATAGACCAACCATGATAGGTATTGACGATATTGCATATATAGAGAGACATGAAACATATAAAAGTGCATGTTTCTTCCTGCACAGTCACCCGCTTCCCCTCTGTGCTTTTATGTCAACAGTGATGAGTACGTGGCCGTGTGACGATTCATCCTTGCCGCTAATAAAAGTGACAGGTCTCCTTCTCACCCAAGTCTTATGACCTTTCCCCCTCCATGCACCAGCAGACAATGCCTTGATGTTAGTGATCTCTCATGTTTCACAACAGCGTCGACACATTTTTGATCCGTCTTGGCAAGAGGAGTAGCCTCCAATGCTTGTTGCTGGCCTTTCATCACATTCGCCGACTAGATAGGCCATGTATGGGACATGTATCGTACATATTCTCCTATATAATGTGCATACACGCGGCTACCACGGATATCAACAAACAAGGAAACAGAGAAGTATATTTGCAGGCAGGCAATGAGATGCAGTGCGGCAGGTCTTGTCACATCATCCAAAGATATTGTGCTGAAATCCGAGTCTGCCTGTGAGTGAAATGGATAGACCGCTTTGGGTTATGAAGCGTCAGGCGAGTGACAAACTAAAGTCACGCTGCATAATATTCATGCAACCCTAGGTTATCCGAATGCGATCTCGGTATGCCAATCGAAAACTTGAGTAAATCAATTTAAATGGGCTATTATAGTACCAGAAACTCGTTCCGTGTCATAATAATGCGTAGAGATATTATCTTTGTGTTTTACCCTTGTGTTTCTTTTCTTTTCTTCTTTTGACGCTTTGGTCTTCCTAGACAGAGAAGACCTTGCGCTCCACAAATGGAGCGGCCAGGATATCCTCCAGCTTGGGAAGCCAGAAGAGAGACTTGGACCAGGCAGCAGCAGCTGCCGCAGGGGCCATGGTTTCCTTTTCGGACGCATCGTCTTGTTCTAGGTCGCCATAGAAGGAAGCAGCCATGGGAGGCAGCTGGCTCAGGAACGAGCCGTAGTCCATGTTGCTGCGGCCGGTGGAAAAGACTTTGACAATGGCGTTGATGTTGTCTTGGAGCTCGACCTGGAGTGCCTGGTTCGAGTTGTTATTCTCGAGATCGCGGCGTTGCTTGTCGACAAGCACCCAGACAGTGCCTTCGGTGATGATGCGCAGAGCAACATAGGCAATGTGGGTATCCATGGCATCGAGAGATGACAGCCGCTGCAAGAGTGGGCTTTTGCTGCTGCCAAACAGCTCGTCGAGCAGCTCCGCCAGATACTGGGTCATGACAATATCACACTGTGCGGTGATCATGCGTGGAAGGGGAGCCTGCGAGGCCATGGCGATAGCACTGTCCGGCAGTGCAGAGATGCCAAGGTGAGTCTCGCTGACAATGACAGACGAACGCGTCTTTTGGTCTGCAAAGTCAGCTTGGAGGATGAAAAAGTAGCGGAAGTGGGATGCAATACAGATGGATATGAGCATATTGCTTGGAAGCACTTACAGCGGCCAAAGTCGTATTGTAGAAGCGTCTTGAGCTCGGGTGCCTGTGGACACAAGTTAGTGACAATCAAAGCCAACGTTCCTAATGAAGACTTACAACACCCGTGCTGATGAGACGAAGTGCCTCTTTGTGGGCAATGCCGCCTGACGCAGCCCACAGCTCAGCCTGCCCGGGGATCTTTTGGCGGATGAAGCGCGCATAGTCTTCTGGGCGAACAAGAGCATAGGCTGGAAGCTCCACCCAGTAGTGCTTGCCGTCGATGTCAGTGTAGCGCCGGCCCGTGACGTCGCCATAGCGAGGAACAAACTCGCGGACAACAACATCTGATTCAAGAGCAGAGCCGCTCGTAAAGGTGATGGCCACATCCTTGGCGGCTTCCTTCCAGTCCTTGCTCTGGATGATGGGCAGACAAGTGTCTGTGAACCGTGTGGTCAAGTCAAGACCTCCCACACGGTGGAAGACGAGCTTGTTTGTAATGGAAATCTGCATCTTGAAAATCAACAAAAAAAGCAAGACAAAGAACAAAACCAAAAAGTAATCGTCAAGAGACTCGTGTGAGAGATATGTCCAACACTTGGTTTTAAATGCGCAGAAGTGGAGTAAGCGGGAAAGACGGGAGCTATCTAATAGCTTCGGGATGTTGAAGAGCAAGAGTAGAAAAACAGAAAACAACAAGTGGAAAAAATTGACCTGTCTGAGTGAATAGGGAAGGACTTGCGTCGGTGGGGAGGGGGAAAAGGGAGTCGACGAGAGAGAAGGCCGAAGAACAATGAGGAAAATGCAAGGTTTTATAAACGAATTTGTTAGATTATGGCCTGGCGGAAAGGGCGAGGGAAATCATGTGGGGGGGAGCGCCTTTCAGTTTCTTATTTTACCATTTTATGATCCGCAACCCAACCAGGCTCGTAAAAACGATCAGAGTCTAGGCTGTGCAAAAGCGGATGCGCACCAGCAGAACGACGGGATCCGGCAGAACAATGGGGGGCAGAGTGCGGAATCTTGATGTGCCAAGACTCGAATTAAACCTGATCAAAGTGCATGTACCGGCTACATCATGCAAGCCACGTGAATGTGAACAAGGCGTATTCCTCCGCCTGGAAATCTCGTCCTACGATGCGTGCAGACTTCCATGGCAGCATGTACGAGCATATGTTACTGTACCAGTACTCTTACACGTTCCGGCCGTTTGAATAATCAAGACCTAGCTGCATGATCCTGCCACAGTTGAGAAGAAAGATGGTGTATGGGGGTGCGTTGGGCAAGGGGGGACGGCACGTCGGGTATTGTTCCTTTTGACCGTTGCAGCCCATCCATGCAAGTCATGGTTTCTGCTTTACGATAAGTGGCTGAAACTCCCGACAAGGTAGCCGTACCCAGAAGTCATCACGATACTACCTGCCGAATCCTGCCGGGAGCTTGCTGACACCCTTGGAGTTGTTCGCCTAGATCGGGTTGTCACCCCGAACACCACATGTCGAATTCTGCGATTGCCTCGGATGCAAAGCTTACTGCAGAGGAGAATGTCAGGGTAAAGACATCCTGCTGCAGTATGCTGCATATGAATTCGACGCAAGCCTTGGTCAAAGAGTCTCGTGCATCTCCAAGTGCAGCACGTTGCGTAGCATCAGTTGCAAGAGATGCAGACGGTGTGTGTTGCAGCAACAGAAGCTAATGCAGATGCACAACGAGGCGCATGCGTCCACGAAGAAAGAAAACAGATAGAAAATCAGGGATGCGGAAGAGCAGGGCACATATCAGAGAGCTGCTCCATGTGTAATGCGCCAACATCAACGGAATATCGGCGCGCTCACTCGCGGCACTGCATACAGGTCAAGTATGTCAAGTTCGAGGCGTGTGACCCAGGCACGTCTAGACTTTGTCCCATGACGCACCTTCTCTTACCGCCTTGTTATTTCCTCTCTGCCACTCACCCTCTTCCGATAGCTGGCGTTACTGTTCAAGAACGTCCGTACTTCGGCGCTTGTCTGTTTGAATACGCAGGCTTTATTACACATATTGTTACACACATAAAGAAATATTTGTTGCCACTTTGTCGTTAGGTCGTGCAGTAGCTTCCTTCCGGTACCCGAGGGAGTGGGACGACGCATGTCTCACTGGGCTGTCAAATCCTGCGGTGACTACCTCGAGACTTTGATGTAACTAAGCAGGAAAAATCCAAGGCAGTAAGCTTGACGCGTTGAACAAGAATGGTGGAAAATGGCTTCCATGTGCAAGCTACCTAGGTGAGCAGCAAAAAAAAAAAAATTGTAAAGGGGCGGTATAAATAAACTTTGAGGATCCAGGCTGTCGTCATTCCGTAATTTTTTCACCGATATTTTGATTTCCCACTTTTCAACCCTTGTTGGGCTTTGCTCCTTTCCACTTCTGCCACCGACTTTGTTTCCTAATAAAATCGCTAGCTCCATGCTGTGGCACCTACCCGCTGTAGAACTGAGCCTTGAGATGGCGCGCATTGCTGCATGAAAACCGTCTCATTTCTTGTATTATGAGGTACTGTGACGTAAATGGCTTTACACTTCGCTTTAAAGCAGGCTTTGGGATTTCGTCGCATCGAACTTTTTATTTTTATTCATGATTTGTCTACTCATTTATTTATTGCCCGGTCGATTTTTTTGGGAGAGGGGGGGGGGGGGGGGGGG
>JAGKRZ010000322.1:0-28971 GCA_020002355.1 Intubia oerlemansii
TTTTTTGCTTGGCTCACTGGTTGGCCGCAACGGGTGCCAACGCAGTCGATTCCCATGTTTCATCATCAGCGTACAAAGAAAAAAAAAAAGAAAAAAAAAAGGTAAAATGTCAGAGGATGAGAGTATTGGCAAAAGCCAAACAAGTATTAGGCTTTGGGAAACAAGGGCCAATAGGCATCTTCAACGGCTTGGTGTACGTATAACGGCGCACAGCACACGACACTCGACACATGATGCATGGTGTACGGTTATGCTGTTTCAGATCAAGACTCACGAGGGAGAGAGTGGGTGACGAAACTGGTGCAGCGAGGTAAAGGAAAAAGAAAAAAGTAAAACTCCCATTCATGCTTATTTTTTTTTAAAAAAAAGGCTATCGTACAAACCCAGGAAAATTCAATGACCAATCATCTCCTTTACAAATCTCTATCTCTCTATCTCTCCGTATATACTCGGCTTCCTTTTTATCGGACAGCCCGCTGCTTCTTGATGGCCTCATAATCGGGCAGGTACCGCGCGCCCACAGTGTAGCCCGCTGCAATGGCCACCTGCAGCACCCAGATGGCATAGCCCTCGAGCAGCTGCGCGCGCACGTTCATGGCGTAGAGCGTGGCAAAGAGAGCCGGCGTGAAGGCACGGATGACGCTGACACCCGTCAGGGCCAGGGCGTTGAGCGTGCCGAGCACCTCGGGCGACGGCGAGATGTCGTTGACGGCGAGCTGGATGGCCGTGAAGCACATGCTGACGCCGCTGCCGATGGCGAGCAAGGGCGGCAGCACGGTCCAGAAGACGCCCGAGATGAAGGCGGGCGCGCCAGAGACGGCCGGGCCGTAGCGGATCCAGATGGACGCCACGGGGCTGACGGCCATGAACCAGGGGTAGGCGTTGGCGCACATGCGCATGATGCCGTTGGTGCCGAAGCGGCGGTGCAGCGCGGGAAAGACAAAGAGCAGCCACAGGGCCTGGCCGGCGCCTCCGACGCCCATCATGAGCGAGATCTGCACGGGCGTGAAGCCGAGACCGCCGAGCGAGATGGGCGTGAACCAGAAGACGGGCAGGAGCGCCGTGTAGGAAAAGGCCAGCAGCATGACGTGGCCGTAGACGAACAGGACAATGGCCACGCCGGGCGCGCGGACCAGGTCCCACAGGGATGTCGATGCCGCCGCAGCGAGGGCATTCTGAGTAGCCGCCTCGGCGGTTGTCTCAACGCCCGTGTCAGCGCCGGCACCCGCTTCTCCTCCGGCATCGGCCGAGACATGCGCTCTCGCGGGCTTCATGGACGGCAGCGTCTCCTCGACAAAGAGCGCCGACAAGACGGTCGCCAGCAGGCCGAGACCGCCCACGACAAAGGCCGGCAGCGCATAGGGGTAGACGGCCAGGAATGGCAGTCCCTCGGAGTCGGGGTTCTGTCCGTGCTGCCCCAGCGGATCAGCCAGGGCGCCGCCCATGAGCGGGCCGAGAAAGATGCCCAGGTTGCCGCTAAAGGCAAACCACGAAAAGACGCGCGCCTGCGTCGCCGACGTGCTGTGCTCGGCCAGCATCGTGCGGATCGTGACAATGGTGCCGGCAAAGACGCCCGCCAAGCAGCGGAAGACGACCATCTGCGTCAGCGTCTGCGCCATGCCAAACAGCGCCGTCGCCACCGACATGCCCAGCAGCGACAGCACCAGCACGGGCTTGCGGCCAAACCGGTCGGCCGCCCGGCCCCAGCCCAGCATCACAATCGCCTGCGTCAGCGAGAACATGGACTCGATCAGGCCGCTGTAGAAGCCCACGTCCGTGTCCGCCACGCCGCCATTGTCCTGCACCATCTGGTTGATGTAGGGGAAGACGGAAAAGAAGGCGATCGGCTCAATGACGCGCGCAAAGCAGAGCAGCGCGACCTGCACGACCGGCAGGGGGGTGTCGTCGTCGTCGTTGTTGTTTTCGACATCTTGTATCGAGGCGGTTTCTGTTGGGATTTCTGTCGGGGTTTCTGATGTCGCTCCTGCCTGTTCTGTTGCTGTAGTTGTTGTTGTCGCGCCTGCCGTTCCTGCCGCTCCTTCCGCTTCTGCTCCTTGCGCCGGCTTGAGCAAAGGCGTTCTCTCATCGACAGCCATCGTCTGCCAATGTCACTGTATTCTCTCCTTTTTTCGATAATTGTGTTGCTGGGTGTTAAGTTTCGGGGGAGGATGTCGCCATCGACGCGACCTTTTGAACCATCCACGAAAAGACCGCAGGCGCGCGTGTGGGGAAGGACGTGTTATTGGTCATACAACGGCCTTGTGGCAGCCGTTTCTGCGTCTTTTTCCCACTTTGTAGCGGCCATTTTATACGGGTGCTACGAAAAAGGAAGGTGCGTTTTATGATCTGCAAATAGTACGAAAAAGACACGAAGAAGAGTCATGGGTGTATTTTGAGCCTGCATATACGACATCATATCCAGGACTTTTTGATTGTTTTTCTTGTTGTCATATGCTTTTCGTTGACTCAACCAATATTGGATGTAAGATGCTCTTTGTCTGAATTTCTGTGGTAATAGCGTGTTGCAATGGCAGGACCCTTTTGGACAGCCGTTACAGCTGAAATGGGGGGGTTCCATACCTAAATTACCTACGTTACGTACAAATTATATAAGTGCTTTCATTTTTTAATGGAAAATGCACTCCCGCGCAAATGCATACGGCACATAAAAAGAAAAAAAAAAACCCCTTCTGGATCATATATGCGATAAGCTTTTCAGTTGAAACAGGATCCGACTCCAAACTATAAACAGACATGACGTCTAATCTCATTTCCTCCACCACGCATAAGGTATCTCGTATTTGAAGGATCGAAGAGCCGCACTGACCATCAGAACCTTAATGCCACACAATACTCACGCGAATTTCAGCGACTGTCTTCCAATTGGAATTATTACAAGAAGCATTCTTCAACAAAGTGACGAGTCTCTACTGTAGTGAGTCACAAAACAGTTACCTATTTCCGGTCAAACTCGGTCTGGCCCGTGAATGTAAGATAGGTAGAGTAAAAACATTTTGTTGGTTTATGGCTTTTTTTCGGTCTCTATTATTTCTCCCCAAAGGCAATTATTTTAAATCAACTTTTCTAAAGTTGATAATTTTATTATTTTAGTTACTGTATTGTTTTTTATTTTCCATTATTTTGTTTTATTTATTTCCGGCTATTTATTCATTTTTCGTAAAAAAAAAAATGGAAGGTGTCGAGGGAAAATATTCGAGTTGAGTTGCCGCTCATATTGGCGAGCCTTGTGCGTCTCTCTGCCGTCGATAGCCGTCGCAGCTCCACGTGACACGTCACGCTAGCGCCGACCCAAACAATGACAAAAATGATTTTTTTCTCGTTTTTTTTCGCTCCAGCCCCCCACCACGGCCAATGATCCCCACAATTCTCCAACTATTTAAATCGGCCGATGCAAAAAATTTGCAACTCTGTCTCCTTTCCTTTTTTTCTTCTTTGTGCGGCGGTACGACTACAAATTCACATACCCGTGTTGCTCGAATTCATTCATCCATGAAGGAGGACGAGAGTCTTTTTTGGACTCTTGTCTTCCATTCGAAGCGTCAGTCGTGCCACAGAAGAACGGAATTGCACATCGGCTCTTTTTTCCTACTGGACTGTGTTGCTCGGGTTTTTATAGCTACCGGGCGGGCGACAGTAGGGGGCCGAACATATATTCAAGAGAAAACGAGGGTTTTTGCTGAGAACGGAGGGGTGTATGTCTGTTGGATCCAAGCCGCAGGGAGACCACAGCATGCGTGGAGGAGAATGTAAAAGAAACGAAGCCGTGTTTGTTGAAAGAGACAGCAGGGAATTGCGTAGAGTCCGGTCTGTGTTGTCCAGACTGTGATTCAAGAGAATGGTTGTCACGGTTGTCGCATGCATGTCCAGCCTGCATTTGACATCTGACAGCCTCGCCTCCAGGATATCTGTCCCATGGCAGCCGTGCGGCCAGTCAACCAGGGACTGTGGTTGACATTGTTCAGCAGACTTTCGGATCGTATCTCAAGGATATGGGACCAGGGAACTCTGTAACGCAAAGTCTGTACATCTGAGATCATGCATTCATTTGCTTGTCTTTTATTGTATCGTTGAAAAATCGCTTCCTAAAAAAAGAAAAAGAAGAGCAAAAGCACACAAGAACGCCCTGGGGTTGGCCAACCTTTCGCCCCCCTCATCACCCCTCCTCTACTCGCCCTGCTCGTCGCCAATCTTTTCGAGCTTGCCCATCTCGCGCTTCTCGCCGCCCTCGCCGATCAGACGGACGCGGTCGAGACGCACCTTTTCGGCGCCGTTTTGGGCCGAGACAACAAAGATGACGAGGCTGGTGACGCTCTGGAACTTGACAAACTTGAGGGGCAGGTTGGCGGTGGCCTGGTCGTTCCAGTCGGCGGCGGCAATCTCAATCTCCTGGACGGCGCGGGTGTCCTCGGCCTCGTCGAAGCCGAGGTTGTGCGGGCTGTTGGTGTAGATCTTGATGGACTCTGGGCGGGCGGCGTCGCCGTCGTCGCCATCGGTGGTGGCGTGGGATGTCAGCTGCAGGGTGTGCACCTTGGCGTTGGACTGGAGGGGGACAAAGAGCATGAGCTGCTCGTCCGTGTCGCTCTCGACCCAGTCGGCGTCGCCTCCCTCAGCGGTCGCTCGTCCGCTCGGCTTGCTCGCCTGAAACAAAACACGCACGCCGCCGGCTGCCTCGTCGACATTGAGCAGCTCGGTCCGCTGGACGTCGACGGACGATGTGATGTCGGTGTATCCGCGCGGCAAGCTGGCGCCGACCCACGAGCCAGATCCTGAACCAGACCCCGAGCCAGACCCTGAACCAGACCCTGACGCGCCATCCTCCGCCTCGAGAGCTGCCTTGGCCACCTTACGGACGAGCGCTTCGAGACGCTTGGGATCGGCGCCCTGGACGCGCTCGACGACCTTGCCGTCGCGGAAGAGGACAAACGTGGGCATGGCGCGGATGTTGTAGTTGCCGGCAATGGCCTTTTGCTGGTCGGTGTCGATGCGCACAAAGGTGACGATCTTGTCGCGGCTGAGCTGCTCGGCAATGCTATCAAAGACGGGTGAGATCATCTGGCAGGGGCCACACCAGGTAGCAAAGACTGGGGGACTCAAATTAGCTGGCTGTGAAAGGTGCGGGCGTACGGAGTATGACCTTGACACGTACAGTCGGCAATGACCACCTTGGACGACTTGAGCAGGCCGTCGAGCTGCGCCGGCGACGTGATGTCGACAACTTTTGCCATGGCTGTATAAAGTTGATGGGCAGAAAGGAAATAGACGAAAGGCGATGCTGGAGAAGCAGGTCGTGATTTGAGCAGCAAGATGGACAATTGTCGGTTCTGTAGCCGTACGTGATTTGCTTTTTGCCGACTTTATACGACGTCTTCCGTACGCTCGACGAAACCTGTGGCTGTCTTTTGGCTGTCTTGCTGTCTTGTGGCTGCTGGAGGGCAAATGGCAGGAGCGATGTTGTTATGCCCCGCAGAGGTGAGCTCCGCTGCAGGCACCGAGCCGCGTGGCGTGCGCCCAGTGGTTTTAGGAGACAGGCACTATAATCTAGCGCCCATGTGCTAAACACACCTACGACTTTAGTGGGCGACAACAGTGGCAAACATTGTGAGCAACTGTGTAAAGATGTCCCCTTTGTGTTGATATCTTCAATGTTAACGTGATGCGAATAAAACTTGGAGATATAAAGCCCTACATACTACACTATTGTGACCAGGTGAAACGCCATAAAAAAAGCAAACCCTCAAAATCCCTTTATCCAAGCCGGGACCATATATGACAAGACACCCATTTCTGATGTCTGCTTTCTGATACCCTCGTATCACACCTTTTCCCCCCCCTTCCATCTCTTTAGCCGCTCACGACATGGGCAAATACCCGCTTGGCTAGCTCTCCCAGGATGCGCGTGCGCTCCGTGGCTGGCAGCTCCTGGAAGACGGCATAGACGCTCTTGCCATTGGAGTCGCGGATGGCGCCCAGACGGTTGCCGGCCACGGCGCCCGTGACGAGACCGGGCACGTTGGCCACGATGAAACCCAGAGCGCCGCCGCTGATGCTGCCGACCAGACTCCAAAAGTGGCCAGTCCCCCCGGCCCCACCATTGCCGGCTGCACCTCCGGCACCACCCGCCTCGTTGGCCATGCCCTCCTCCCGCAGCATCTCCTCAAAGACGTCGGCAAACTGCGCATCCTCGTTCTTCTGGCGGGCCTCTTGCGTGTTGTCGTGCGCGGCCGAGCCGCCCGAGGCCTTGGACGCGAAAAAGTCCCAGGCCCACGATCCCGACGAGAACTTGCCGCTGCCGCCCGTCGACGGGAAATCCGTGTTGCTCTCCTCGTCGTCGACGTCGAAATCGTCGGCGGGAAAGGCGAAGCCGGCGGCGCCGCGGCGCTGGAAGAGCTTGCGCTGGTTGTCGTACTCGCGCCGGCGCGTCGTGTCGGAGAGCGTGTAGTAGGCGTCGTTGGCGAGCTGGAACTTGAGCGTGTACGTCTTGCGCTGCGGGCTTTCCTGCGGCAGGCGGTCCGGGTGGTATTTCAAAGCGGCCCTGGCAATGTTAGACAGGGACGGAGGAAGAGATGGCAGTAAGAGACATAAAAGACAGCAAACAAAAGAGAAGAGAACTCACCGTTTGTAGGCCGCTCGAATCTGCTGGGCCGTGGCCGTCTCTTCAATGCCGAGGACGGCATCTGTCACGAGTCAGTCAGTCGCTCAAGATGTAGCCGAGGAGAGGCGCAAGGTCGGCGAGAGTATCACGAGCACGTACAGTAATCCGGAGGAGGTCGATTGGTAGCCATGGTCGATCACGATGGTTCTGCACAAAAATGTTGCATATGTGTTGGGATCATCAGAACATTTTGCAAAAAAGTCTCAAGAAAAGAGTCACAGAGCAGCTCCCCCCGCATAAAATGTACAGAGCACAGATCACATAGTATGTACAGAGTACCTTGTGCCGACGAGGCAGGCGCGACCGGCTGCCTCTCCCCAGGCAGACGTCATGGCCAATACGGCAAGCGGGGGTGAGTTTAGTGTCGCATGTGGCGCTGGAGATACAAACTCACCACTAAGCAATATTTTAACGATGATACACGTACTTTTTGCACTGGACGAGCCGTTGAAAAAAAGTGAAAACTACTTTTTGTACACTTTTACACGTTGAAGTGGCGAAAACTGCCGGTGCTGTGTTGTCTGTGCAGATTCATGTATGCAGGTGCATGCAGCGTGGAGCCATCGCCATGGGTTGGCCGTGTGAGAGCCAGTCGATCTGGACGACAACGTATTTTTTTTGTTCGTACCAGGTATTGAGTCGAGCCTTGGCCTAGAAACATACGTCTGCCGTGCGCAGCAGGAATTTCGGCATCGCATCATCAGGTAAATAAAACGATAGGCTGGCATGACATCTCGGGAGCCGTTGCTTCAAATTCCCTCTCGGACCCGTTCTGATATTGCCAACAACATCGGTAGCTGTCAGAATAACCATCTATCAACCACATCGACAACACACCGAAATCTCTTCCAAGCCCAATTGTCTTCTCTTTTGTATCTCTCACAGCCATGTCTGACGGCCCAACGTGCACTCGTTCGTCGGCCCAAATAGGCAGTTGCGCGACCCTGGGACCCAGCACGGCCCCGCTCAAGTGCCGCCATCGCACTGCACCTCTGCCCAACGCAGCAAAGACAGGAAAGAGCGAAAGAGCACCAGTATCCGTGTCCATCGCTCCTGCCGGACACTCTTCCTAGGCCCTTTCTTAGTCGTTTGCCTAGTCTTCCCAGGCTCCGCCTTTTGACCGTCTCCGTACCTCGTCAGTACCCCTCCTTCCTGTTTCAGCAAGTACATGGCACTGCGTGAAATCGTGAACGCGTGAAAACAGCAAGTACCGCAGCCTCGTGCCTCTTTCCCTTTTACCCCTGCCCTTCCCATGTTATGCCACCCTTGGGGCTATTCTTTCGTTCCTAGGCCCCCAGCTTCAAGGGCTCTGGCCGTTACTCATGGGCCGGGCCTCGTGAGATGTTTTTTTTTTTTTTTTGTTTTTTTCTCCCTGTTTCACCCCCGTTGGCTCGTGGCCACTGGCACGAGGTCAGAAATGGAAACCAAAAACCAGAAACCAGCGGCCAGAGACACCATAAAATAGTTTGCGCCCAAATAAAACATCACTGCTTACTCCGTACTTCCCCCCCGCGCCTTCTACCCCCCATTTACGGAGTACAGTTGTTTTTCCCCTTTCACGGACACGCCCCTCCTTTTCACCTTTCCACCGCCCATTGTCGTCACCTGGTTCACGCTCGGTGTTTTCTTTTTTTCATTCCTTTTTTATTTGCTTTCTGTTTTCCGTTTTTATAAAAAGGCCTTTGTCCCCTCACTCCCCATTTTCCGTTTTCGTTGTCTTTGATTCTTTCACAGCCACAGCCTTGCAACCTCCTTTCACATACCCAGAGAGACCGTGCGTTTCAGAAAGTCTTCCTCGTTCCAGAATCCAAACCTCAGACATCCAGACTTCCAGACCCGAGCATACTCCATATGTCCATTTGTTCCCTTGATAGAACATAGCGAGAATATAAAGACAAGAATTCTTCCTCTTCTTTTTTTTTTCTTCCGCCATCGGCAATTACAAAACGTCAGCAGGACAGATACGCCCCGCGCAGAACTGACCAAGAAAACAAGATACACCTTGCATTCTTTTTGCCACACGGAGACACCGCCGTCATCGAGGGCAAGTTGACGTCAGAGGATGGATATCAAATACCGAAGATTGAATATTTGACTGACCCTCCAGATATTTCCCCCTATCCACCATTTTTTCTTCCCATCTCACACCCAACATGATTGCCATTCAGTCGACAGCAGCCACCGTGCAGGGGCCCGATGATCTGGCTGCCCTCTTGGCGCAGCAGCTTACTTTTGGCTCGGCTCCTCATACTTATCAGACGCTTCCCCAGACGCACGCAGTCGCCGAGCCAGAGCAGGCCCCCGTCTCCTACTCCATCTCCCAGCACTACCACCACTCGGCCCACGTCACCCGGCCAGCCGAGCCGTCTGTTCCGTCGGAGGAGCAGCTCCAGGCAGAGCAGCTGCAGATGGAGCTCGAGCAGCAGATCCAGCAGCAACTCCAGCAGGAGCAGCAACAGAGAGAGCATCAGCAGCAGCTGGCGGCCGACCAGCTGCTCGTCCAGAACGGCATCGACCCGGCCGCCCTGACGGCCGTGCAGCGGGCCCTCTTCCAGATGTCGGCGCCGGACCGCCGGGACTATCTGCTGCAGCTGTGGCGCATCTGCCCGCCGACGCGGCCGGCCGCGCAGGACGGACGGGAGCAGGCGGACGGACCGTGGGACACGATGGAGGCGGAGATGGACAAGGAGATTGCCTCGTCGGAGATGCGGGTGCGGCAGCAAGAAGAGAAAAAGATGAGTCTGGACGGCACACTTGTCGCCACGGCTGGCCCTGCGCAGTCGTCCGACAGCCGGTGGCTGAGCAGCAGCAGCTCGCAGAGCTACATGGAGCCGTACATGCTTTCGGGCTACGAGGAGATGGCCCGTCGCGAGTACGAGGCGTCTGCACAGACATCAGTATCAGACGCCACCCCCCGCACGGTCATTGGCACGCCCGTGCAGCTGCGCTACACGCCGGCCACGGACCCCGTCTACAACAGCGACAACCGTCTGGTGGCATCATCGCCGAGCCGCGCGTCGTGGCCGCCGTCGTCGCAGATCACCGACATGGAGAACCAGTACGGACAGCTCATGGCCATGCGCTACCAGGATATTGAAATGTAGGCAGCCCCGGCCTGTGGTGGTGGGATGACTCTGGCATTTCCTTGATTTGCTTGATGTTGTGTTTCATTTTTTCAGCATATTTCTCAAGACCACTCTCGTGCCGTTTTTATTGTTCTCACACATATTCATCTCTTCTCTGCCCTCCTAAGCGATGTTGCTAATGCTCCCATTCTTTTTCATTGCGTTTCCTTGTTCCTAGGTACATGGCGTATGCGTGCCGTTGATGCTCGTCTCCCCATGTCAAAGTTTGGCCCGTAATAAAAAAGGATATTGATATATTGATGCTCCCTGCCCAACTCCCAAGTCTAGTTATTTTTGTTTTTGTTCAATGTTCCAAAAAAAAGTAAAAAAAAGTGACCGTTTCCTAATCAAAATGAATGCTTTTCTCTTCTCTCTGTTCGTAGGTGTGCGGTTGGTTGATGCGTCTCTGTTGCGTCCCTGAAGTGATCCTGCAATCTGGACGACATCGCGCATCATGCTCACTTTCTCTTGCCCTGGCGCTTGTTGGCCTTGGCCTTGCTGGCGCTGCTGCTGCCGGTGACCTTGGCGATCACCGCGTTGTCCTCTTCCTGAGAGTCCGTGCTCGGCGTCGCCTTGCCCACAGAAGAGTCGCTCGTCGTCTCATCGACAGCAGCCGCCTCCTGCACGTCGACCACATCGTGGCTGCCAGTGTTCTTGCCGCCGAGAACGCGGCCGACGGTCAGGCTGTACACCCAAACGGGCAGACGGTACACGGCCGTGTCACGGAATGTCGGGCAAGCAACTTCATCCGCCTAGATTGTTAGAGAAAAGAAAGAAAGCAAAAAGACATTTAGCTTGGGGCACAAGACTCACATCCAAAAGAAGCTCCTCGACGTGGCCGTCCTCGTCGACCTGCTCGAGATAGACGTCGCCGAGCGAGTCGACAACGAGAATCTTGCCGTTCTCAGCCACAACGCGCTTCTTGGCACCCGTGGGACCGGCCGTCTGGCCCGTGGGAGTGGCCGTGCCGCTGGCGTTGGCGCTGGCGCTGGCCGACTTGGCACCCCGACGAGCACCACCACGACGACCACCGCCGCTGCTGTTGTTGCCGTCCTTGGCCTCGCGCTTGGCATCGCGCTCCTGCATGCGCCGCTGCTTGCGGTTCATGGCCATGGCCGGCTGAGCTTCGTCCTCGGGGGCAGTCGCAGGATCGGCGGCTGCAGGCATCGTCGCCTCCGCGCCCATATCCATGGCACCGCCACCAATCTGGTTGCCCCATGCCGCGCGACGCGCATAGCGAATGTACCGCTCGACAAACTCGCGCTGGCGCTTCCAGCTCGTGTACAGGGCCAGGTAGTGCGCGCCGCCGCCCATGGCGATGAACAGACCGAGCAGCACCGTGCCGAAGCCGGGCCGGTACCGGTTGTAGTAGTAGCCCGTGCCCTTCCACGTCGGGAAGCCGTTGGCCAGAAAGTGGTCGTAGCGGTCGCGGTCGGGGCCGCGCAAAATGTTGGCCACAATGCTGAGCCGCGCCTGCATGTCCGACGCCAGCTTGACGGCCGCCCGCACCTCGGCCGGCGTCGGGGCTTTGGCTGTCTGGCTGCCATCCTTGCGGCCCGCCTTCTTCGCCTCCTTGGCCTGCTTGGCCCGCTCCGCCGTCAGCTGCTGCTTGACCTTGTCCGGGTGTAGGGCGCGCGACTTTTTGCGGTACGCCTTGTTGATGTCGTCGAGCGAGGCCGCCGGCTTGACGCCCACAAAGTCGTAAAAGGTCACATCGGGACCGAGAGCAGCGGCCAGCTCATCGCGAACTCGAAAGATTTCACGGTCTAGAAGGAGTTAGCAAAATGGCCCTTTCTGTTCGTCCTCCAAGCTCGTCCCCCAAGCTCCTCCTCCAGCTGACACTCACCCTCCTTGGTCCATGCCGCCGTCAAAGGCGTCAGGGCGGCCAGAAGGCCAATGGTCAGCGCCGAGATTTTCATCGTGGCGTCGCCGTGGTTGTGTGTGCACAGATAAGTTGATGCTGGGTTGTGGGTTGGTGATGGTCGAGAGGACCTGAACCACGTATCGCGATTCCAGTCTTTTTTTACAGAGCTTGGCCCCGAGTGCGAGTAAAAATAAGCTAAAAGGTACACCTACACCGTACCGTACCTACTCCGGCAATGCGTAGTGCTTCGTACCTACTCCGTACTCCGTACACGTTCCTCGCTGGCGGGACAGCGCCGTCGCGCTCGCCATGACTCCCCCGTAGCACTGGCCTTTTGCTCGCCCCACAAGAGGGATAGCGCACCCCTGAAACGAAGCAGCCAATCGCGGTTTCACATGATTTTTTCCAGCAGCTTACTTTGTCCTCGTAGGTACGGAGTATATGTATCTTCTATATGAGGCCAGATCGCCTGCCCAGGCCACCAAGAGCGAGGTATTAGGTACTTTGTACACGGTACCTCGTATCCTCCTCGGGCTCCTGCCTTTTTCTTCGAATTTGCGAGAATTTCGCAAATCGTAAAACCTCAGGGAAGGCACCCACGAGGCACTTCTTTCCATATGCGGCGTTTCACGGTGTCTGGCCCTTCCTATCCTGTTGCCTGTTGTGCAGGGCGGGAAAGAGCGATAAGACAGTGTGGTTATCATTGTAGCACATTGTACTACGCCTATACAATCTATCTGCACGGTTCCTTCCCTCGCACAGCCCCCCTTTCCCTTTTTCGCCCTGGCGATCTCCACGCTGGCCATCCCCTTGCCGGCGCCCTTTTTAGGACCCTTCACAGCGCACTCCAGGGGACCTCTTTGCCCATAATAATCATAATACCTCGTAAACTTTTTTTTTGTCCCTCCCACACCCAAGCTCTTGTTGCAGCCATCAGCCTCATTTCACCACCTCCCTTTTTCCCATCCTCTTTTTATCTCCCTCTCTCTCTGCCATCCATCACAATTGCAAACTCGCCACCAAAGCCCAACCCGCCTCGCTCATTTTCTGCCAGCGCATCGTCTTTGACCCGCCTTGTTTTCGCAATTAGGTTCCAATTTTTTTTACCCTCTCAACTCTCTCTATCTCTGTCTGCCTTTTTTGGCTGTCTATCCATAATTGGAGTATTTTTCTCCTCTAATTTCTCTCTGCACCTCCGTACGCCCTTTCTCGGCACTGTACTTTTTTTCGTCGCCCAACGCGCCTGCATCTTCCGGCCGCATCGCCTGTTACTCCAGCAGTCTTTTCGCTGTCCAGTCACCGCTACTTCTGCATCCTGACTGGGTCAAAAAATCAGCCAGCAAAGCCCACCCCGCTTCTCTTGCATTTGTCGTGCAGCTACTCGTGCAGCTTTCCCGGCTTGTCTGCTGTTTTTGCTCGCTTTTCTCGCTCCCCTCTTCTTTGCTCTTCTCCTTTCTCTCTCCTTCTCTTTTCTTTTCCCTCCTTTCTCCCTTGCGCGTCGTTCGCCATCGGGTTCATCACCAACCCACAATCCAACCTTCACGATGACGTCCCGCATCCAGATCCCGATCGACATGATCACGTCGCGCTTCCAGCTCGGCGACCGGTTCAACAGCATCCGGTCGACGTCGCTGGCCACGCGCTTCTCCAACCTGCGCCCGCTGACCGAGTTCTTTGACGTCAAGCGCCTGTCCAAGCCGCAAAACTTTGCCGACATGCAGTCGCGCGTCAACTACAACCTCGGCCACTTCTCCAGCAACTACGCCGTGGTCTTTGTCATGCTGTGCATCTACACGCTGCTGACCAACTGGTGGCTGCTGTTTGACATTATCTTTGTGGCCGGTGGCATGTTTGTGATTGGCAAGCTCGACGGCCGCGACCTCGAGATTGGCACGTTCCGCGCCACGACCTCGCAGCTCTACACGGGTCTGTACGTGATTGCCATCCCCGTCGGCCTCATCTCGTCGCCCTTTGCCACGATTGCCTGGCTCGTGGGCGCCAGCGGCGTGACCATTATCGGCCACGCCTCGCTCATGGAGAAACCGATCGACGAGGCTTTTTCTGGGGAGGTGGTCTAGATGGTCGGCCACGGGCTCCCAAACTCAGCCCCTCTTGGGGAAGACCATCAACGAGAGGCAGGAACAGGGGCCACGACGTGTGGGGAGGGGGACGCATTGTGGAGGAGCTGGACAGCAGCAGCGGAAGCGGGCTGGAGGGAGTGTACGGACGGTCGACGTATGGCGGAAGAAGTGGTAGAAGTGGAGTGGAAAGCGGTGGCAGTGGTGGCAGTGGTGGGGTGTCGGATGCGTTGCAGCTGCGGCGAGGATATGCGCGGCAGCTGTCGGATGGTGAATACGACGACGACGACGATGATTCGGGTGGACAAAGCGACTCGGAGGATGTGGGGGATTCAGACGACGACTCGGAAGACGACATTAGCGAGCCCGGAGAGGCGGAGAGAGAGGTGCTGGCATCGGCCCTGGCACGGATACGGCGTGCGCAGGCCAAAGACAAGGTGCAGGTCAAGCTGACCAAATACGAACTGGCGGCGCTGGGACGGCACCGGCAGCGCGAGATGCAGGCGGAGAAGCGACGGCGGCGGCAGAACAAGCGGGCCGACCGGATTGCCGTGCCTATTGAGCATCTGGCGTCGATGCCGCGGCGACTGGCAAAACTACCAACGCCCAACGCATCGGGCGACGACGACAGCTCACCGCGCCGGATGCTTACGACTACGACGGGGACGATTCCGGGAGCATTCCAGCAACACGACGACCAGGATGGATATGGATATGGTCATGCCGGCGGCTACTCATCGCGCGCCCTGCCATCGTCGAGCTCGCAGCCTGTTCTCGGCAGCGGCGACATGGACCGGCGGCTGCGGGGCGACTCGCCGTTTACGTATCAATATCTGCGCGGCTCGACGACAACCCGGCACGTATCAGACCCGGCAGCAGCACCGTCGGGCGCCGTGAACCCATTCCAGTTCATGACTTCGTCTAGCAGCAGTGCAGCAGCGACGGGAGCTCGGCCCTCGGGTGGTGTTCGGGGCCGCAAGACGCCAACAGCCACGCCAAGCGAGGACGACGACGACGATGACGAAGTCGACGAGAGCGAAGAGGAGGTGCGTCCACCAGTGCGGGAAACACGGCAGCGTCCTCCGGCACACAATACACGGTCACATGCCAAGCAGAGTGCGGCAGCGCCTTCTTCACGGAGAAGCCAACCGGTGGTCATGGACCCCGAATCATCGGAATCGTCGTCTTCTGAATCTGAAGCAGCGCCGCCACCACCTCCGCCTCCACCACCTCCACAGCCGCAACAGCGGGTGCCTGAGCGATCTCGCACGACCAAGAGCAAAAAGTCATCGACGCAGTCGTCCTCATCGTCGCACTCCAAGCATCGGCCCAGCAGCAGCGGACCGGGCACGTCTTCGTCATCGCGCCGGCGCAAAGGAAAATAGCGCGACCTCGGGCGGTGCTTTGGAATCCATGACTCTCTCTTCTCGTTTTCGTGTTTCGTCGTTTCTTTTCCGTGTCTTTTCCATTCCCTTTTTTCGTTGGTTGCCACCCCCCCTTGGACATGATGTTTTAATTCGGCCCCCTGGGCTTATCGTACGTTTTTTATTGCTTATTTTCTTTGTCCTCCCTTTGATGATCAAGGGCCTCGGCTCTCCCTCTCTCTTTTGTCTTATTCTTGTCTTTTTTGTATATTCTTATTGAAGCTTTTTTTTTCTTTCTCTTTTCAAAACTTTTTCTTCTCTTTTTATTCTCTCTATCATCCCTTCTCCCTCTACAACCCACCCACAAAACTAGACGGGTTTCACAAAAACAATCGGTATGACAAAAAATTAAGAGATTCTACAGTGGCGTTGACTTTTTTTTACTTCTTGTTTCTCTTTGGAGTGGTTGCTGTCATACTTTGTTGACGGCCGGACAGGGGCACAGGGACTTCGAGAGCAATGGGAAAAAATGTTCTTGTATCTTTTCAAAAATCCTATATTCAATCCTACAAAAAACGGCGAAAAAGCAAAAGAAAACAATGATACATTTATATGTGAATGTCCAACAGTAACCAAAAAGAACCAACAGAGAAACGAAAAGAAAACCAAGTGAGATATACCAAAAAGGACAAAAAAAGAGAGCCATGAATCCCATACATAAAAAACATTGCATCATATGTGACGCCCAACATTGGAAACAAGATATGCAAAGCGATAAAAAAAACAAAAAGAAAGATGGAAGCACGCCCGCCCTTCATGAATCGTTCAAGGCCACAGACCACCCAGTTATTCGCCTTTTTTCATGAAAACATCTTGGCGATACCGGCAATGCTGCTGCCCCATCCGCTGCCACTGTTGTCGCCGCGGAAGAACTCGTCGTGGGCGAAATAGTCACGGCTGTCAATGTACTTTTTGCGCTCCCACTGGAGGTTGCCATGACGGTCGCGGCCAAGGGTGACGGCGCGGCCACTGTGACCAGAGGAGGAAGCAGAAGGGCCCCCCACGGCCGCCATGCGCATGGCCTCGCCGACGAGCCCGGCCGAGTCGCCGGACATGGCGCGCGCGCCGATGCCGAGCATGCGCTCGATGGACTGCGGCAGCCGCATGCCGAAGCGGGCGAGCAGGGCGGTCAGGAAGCCGCCCGTAATAAGGGGCATGATGGCGAGCATAAAGACGCGCATGGGATGTTTCTTGGCATAGTAGATGAGATCGCGCAGGAGGCGCTTGAGCTTCTTGTAGGCGCGGTGCATAAAGTTGTGGCGGGGGGCGCGCTTGTAGTAGGAGGGCGAGCTGCCCGAGCCGAACCCGAAGATGGAGCGGGAGCTCATGTTGGGCAGACTGAAGAAGCTGCCGCCGAGCGAGCGATTAGCATAGACATCGGAGCTGTGGCGATGGCTGTTGTGGCTGCTGCGACGGTGATGTTTTTCCTTGGGCTCGTCGAAACCAAAAAAGCTGCGCGCGGTGATGTTGAGAGAGCGCGCCGGGCTCCGACTGCGGCTGCGACTGCGGCTGCGGCTGCGACTGCCGACATGGCTCTTGCTCTTGCGAACAAAGATGGCGCCGCCGTCGCGCGACGAGTGGTGCTTGCTGTGGTGGTGATGATGGTGGTGCTTGGACGACGAGGAGTGGTGCGAGCGTCTGGAGATGACGGACGCGCCGTCGTCGAGGAGGCCCATGGTGGGGGGGGAAAGACCAGGAGGACCACACGGGGAAAGACCAAAAGGGGGGACGAGGATAGCCTTGCGACTGGAATGTAAAGCGACCGAATGGCGGAGATGCAGAAAGACAGCGCGACAGAGTCAACAGAATCAACAAAAAAAGACGGTGAAGAATAGGAGAACGTGGGGGAAAGGGGGATATGTACGGAGTAGTGGTGTACAGGAAGTAAAATACAATATACAAAAAAAGAGGCGCAGGAAAAAAAAGCTGCCATTGGCTGCAGGCAAAAGAAACCAGCCTCTTCTTTTTTTCTTGCTGTTCGCGGGACGTGCACTGCAGGCCATACTCAAACGCGAGAGGTACCCCTGTTTTCTCGTTTTGGCAGTTGGACTACAGACTGCTGACAAGTAAAAGTTCCAGAACTACAAAACTCCAAAACTTGCCACTGTCTCTTACACCGCTCCCGAGAATCAACAAATAAAACAGCTCCTATGATAATGTTCTTTCGGAATGGATTCTGAAGCAGATGCATGCCATCTGCCGTGTCACAGTCTGTCACACAGTCGTGTACGGGAGCCGTCTGTGAACGTCTGCAAAGTACTACGTACACGCACTGCAGGTGCCGAGCACGTTCCGAACGAGCAAACCCAAGTGAATCGGAAAGGGTCGCAGCTCCCAAATATAGGGAGGCTGGTAAAAACTGGGGAGGGGTGTGCTAAAACGCGCTAAAACAGTGCCCCTGGTTTCTCCGCGCGCCCCGTTCCGCTCGTGCGCTAAGTGCGCGTCACGTGAACCTATGATGTAAGATACATGTACTTTGTACTCTGTCGTCTTGTGTATTGTGGCCGAAATTGCGATGAAGATGAGTCGCTTGACGCTGGAGAAGAGAACAAGATCGAACCAGAGGCCTGGCGTAGAGGAGCGGCCAACGCAGCGAACGGTATTTTTTTTTCCATCCCCAGAGTAGCCTTGTTTCTAACAGCGCGCCGGCAAGGCCTCTGATGCCGTCCGCGATCAGATGATGCGCCACGACCCGAAGTGGGCTACGTTCAACAGCGCATATATCAACGACAAGGTTGGATTCCACCTTCAGAACGTGTTTTTGGAGGAGCCGACCGAGGACGGCCTGCTCGCAATGCTTTCGCACATCGGCCTCATGCGCGACCCCCGCGCGAGCAAAGACATGGTTCCCGATGAGGTCTGGGAGCTGATGCCGCCCGATCCGCAGATGGAAGCGCTGAAGGCGGAGAGGGCACGGCTGAAAGGCGGCCGGTACCGGATCAAGGGCTCGGAAAACGAGGGCAAGATTCGAGAACTGACAAAGTTGATCGCGGCCAAGGAGCAGCAGCGGAAGACAGCCATCCCGACAGGAAGCACGCGCAACAGTGGGTGAGCTGGATGAGCTGGGTGAGCTGGGTGACTCACCCCGGAGAGTGTAAAGAACTGGCTGAAGGAGGCTTGAGTGGGACACGGAGAGGGTTTGAGTTTGGGGGCGGGCGGGGGCTGGTGTGATCCATCTCTGCTGGGCTGCTAGAACATTTCAAGATCCATGTCAACTTCCGTTTCCCTCGGGTACTCGGTCATGATCTCCTTCAGAACACCCATCCACCATGGCTGACTCCGCGCACCAAACAGCGCCTTCCTGTACTCCCACCAGCCTGGCCAAAAGCCCGCCATTTCCCAGTCCAAAATGCCGTTCACGTCTCCCGTTTCAGAGTTGACCAGGATGTTCTCCCACGAAAAGTCGGCATGCGCAAACCGTATGTCGTGATAATCGGGTAACTGATCTCGATACTTGGACGCCCATTCAGGCCGTGGGCACTCCTTGAGCGGCGCAACCAAATGATCATGGAAGGCGCTGACGGTGGGGAAAGGTCCGCGAGTGAATCGGCTATCCAGCCGGTGGTCGTAAGCCGGGCCCCCAGAACAGGAACCAATCCACCCAGGTTCCTCAGGTCGAAGCTGATGCAGCTGCTCAAAGTGCGATTTGAGTTGCTCAATTGTCTCGCGACGGGCGTCCTCGTTCATCTTTGGCCAAGCAACACCAAGTTCCACTCCCGGAAGCCGTTCCATGAGCATCCAGCTCTGTTCCTTTCCCTGATCCTGTTCTGCGGCAAAATGCACCTCGATGATGGCGGGCATCGGGATCGAAGTACGGTGCTGGACGTATTCCATCGCCTCGACCTCCTGTCGAATTCGCCATGACGGTCCCTGTTTGCGGACAGTGTCGGAACCCTCGAAAGTGAGCCGGCTGGCAGCTTGCAGTGTGCGAGGAGCCTGAAATACGGCGCCAACTGTGGTCATTTTTTGCGAATGATCTGGGGATTATGGTTTGATAGTCTCAAGATATTGCGAGGAATGATGGTGGAAGAGAAGGAAGTTGGAAGGATCGAGGAACGGATAGGCGCAGAAACGTGGGGTGGGGGGGTTGCGGTTCATGATCACGTGTGGGCAGCCGCGTTCCGGTCGGTGAAACCCGCCGTTCAAAGGAGGTTTTCATTCCGTGGCGTTTATTTAGACACATAACCCAGCTTGAACCCGAAGCATCTTCGCGAAGCACCCAAAGGTGGACAAAGCACTGGGATATCTTCAAAGTGCTATGTATCCCGAACTAAATTTAAAGTACTAGTGCTATGCAAAGGCTCTATTTAAAATTCTCAACGAAGCATAATTTTACTCCTGGAATGATGAGAGGTTAAAGTAGAGTCGTCTTTTATTTTTATTTTTCCGCCGACTTCCATATACAAGTTCCAAGGCAATAAAAACAGCCAAGTATATCTACAGCACTTAGACTCGGGTAACTCGTAGCGCATTATAACGCGCTTTATATTTATTATTAAGCTGGGAGGATTTTACTCTAAAAATATAATAATTGCAGTGGCTATAATAATACATACTTTATACAGCTCGCCGTATACACATATGCACGATAAATACTGCCTACATTAGCATCTGTATGATTGCCTGCCTGAGTAAGGATTCTACAGCACCCCTGACGCAGATCAGTGCTTTTATAAGAGGAGCTTGCATCATCTTGAGGGCAGCCGTAGTCATTCCACTTGACGCGCAAATGAACGCTAAGAAAAGGAAAAAGGAAACAGCTAATATTTTAAATACATCTGATTCATTTCTTTTGACAGCGCATTATTTTTTACTTTTTTTTAACATCGGCGGTGACTCGATCGCCGGCAAGGTTGACTTTGTCTTGTTATCATAGCGCTAGCCTTGAAGTGTGGGGTAATGACAAGGCTGAACAACGGCTGTGTGTCTTTGCATGTAAGCCTCAGACTAGGCGTCCGCAGCCTAACGGCAAGTGATATATAAACCAGACAGTTCGTATACCATGGTGGAATGAAAGAAGGCAGGCCATTGACAATTCAATTCTGTCAATAAATTTGTGTCGCGTTTTCTTTCCTCGCCTTTAGTCTTGACCGCTTTTCTTTACATTGAGCCCTGCGCCTCGCACTCGCAACGTCAACGGAAAGAGAAACAAAAGCAAAGAACTGAAACAGCAATACCCCTTCAACTTTGAACCATATCTTCCATCGTCGATATGCACGGCCTGCCCTCTTGCCATCGAGGCCGTGGCGGAAACTCGGCAGCGGGCCAGCGCAACGCAAGGCTCGACGACATGTTTGGCTGGAGTGAGGGGGGAGTCGGCGAGAGAGGTCAGAGAAGTCAGAGAAGTCAGGGAGGTCGGGGAGGTCGGGGAGGTCGGGGAGGTCAGGGAGGCCAGGGAAGCCAGAGGGGCCGCGGACGCAACCACTATCGTGGCCGCGGCGACGGCCCATACGACGACGGCCAGCCGACGCGTCGGGAGATCCTTCGGGCGGTGGCCGACGAGACGCTGGCGACGCTGCCCGGGGTGCTGGGCCAGCTGGGCAAGACGCAGGCGGCGGCGACGTCGTATGCGCTGGATCCGTGGTCGCTTCCGGCGCTGGGACCAGATAAGCATCCGCGTCTGCCGCTGACCAAGATTCGAGTCATCAGCAGCGACACGATCAACGCGGGGATCGACCTGATTGGGCGAGGCTCGTCGACGTCTCCTCCGTCGTCGCCATCGCCGTCCCCGCCGACTTTGTCGACTTCGACGGCTCCTCCTCCCCTCATCATCAACTTTGCCAGCCATACCAACCCCGGCGGCGGCTGGCGCAACGGCGCGCTCGCCCAGGAGGAATCCCTCTGCTACCGCAGCTCGCTCGCGCTCAGCCTGCACAAGGAGCACTACCCGCTGGGCCGCGAGACCGTCGTCTACACGCCGTGGATGGTGGTCATCCGGGGGGACAGGCAGGGGGGCCACAACCTGCTGGCGCTCGACCACCCAGAAAACCTCCCAGTGTTGTCCTGCATCTCGGTGGCCGCCCTCAAGAGACCGCAGCTGCGGACGAACGCCGAGGGCCGACAGGTGTACGCCTACGAGACGGACCGCGCCGAGACGAAGCTCAAGATGCGGCTGGTGCTGAGGACGGCGGCGACGCGGGGCCACCGGCAGCTGGTGCTCGGGGCGATGGGCTGCGGCGTGTATGCGAATCCGCCCGAGGAGGTGGCGCGGTGCTGGCTGGAGGTGCTGCGGGAGGAGGAGTTTTTGATCTCAAAAGGAAAAAGTCGGTGGCGGGATGTGGTGTTTGCGGTGCTCGACGACAGCGGCCCGCGGCCCAGACCCCAAGGCAGAGGCAGCGCGGCGTTTCCCGCGACGGGCTACAAGACGAATTATGAATGGTTCAAGGAGTTTCTGGACGGCCAGGAGGTGTGACGAAGGTCGCAAGAAAGCAGATGAAATGAATATCCAATTTTATATACTCCAAAAACACCCTTTTTGTGTGTGTGTGCTATCATGACAGCGAAATATATGATCCCTTTTCCCGAAAGATGCAAAACAGAGAAAATACAGAAACAAAAATAAAAACAATGCAGAAAAAGTAAACTGAAATTCACACAGGTTCACCCTCACTCCTGCTCAGCCTCTATGGTTCAGCCATGCCCAGAAAAAGACGACTAGCAACGTCACGCGAAAGGCCATGCTGTAAAACTCCCATGCCGCCAGAGGAAGCAGCGCACCGCTTCGCGACGCCGAGGACGCGCCGCCGCGCCTCCGCCGACCCGACGTGGTCAACAAGCCGGGCAGTCGGGACAAACTAGTCAAGTTCAGTCCAAGACCTCCCCCTCCCCGCCTCCTTCTCGTGTACCCGCTGCCGCGGAGACCGAGCGTGCGCAGCAGACGCTTCCACGAACACAGGACCAGCGACCGGCCCAAGCTCAGAGCGGCACCGCCGACGCCAACACTGCGTCCGGCCGGTCTCCAGTGGCTGCTGCCGCTATTCGCACTCATACTTCCCAGATGAATATCGACCATGTAGTCATCGTCCAGAAAGCCGTGGTCGTCGGAATCGTCCGAGTCGTCTTCGTCACGGGCAATCTGGATGCGCGGGCCGCTGCGACGGGTATAGTCGACGGCATGGCGCGTGCTGCCTTGACGCTGGTGCTGCGGTGTACTGCTGGCAGACCCGCTAGGGTAGGACCGGCCTCGCGCATAGATGGCGGGCATCGAGCTCGAAGCGATGAACCCCGAAGAACCGCTCTCGCTGCGGTGGTCGCTGGGGGTGGATGACTGGTCCATACCGGCCTCGCCACGACGGTACTCGTCGCGCTCAACCTTGGCCTTGCCGGTAAAGAACATGGGCAGGCCGTTGTTGTTGTTGTCGTTGCCGCCGTTGTTACTGCTAATGTCGTCATACACCCACTCGTCAAAAGCAAACACGGGCAGGCCCAGGAGATGGACGAGCATGGCATAGATGGCGAGCAGGACGATCGAGACGGCCACCATGCCGCCGTAGCGCGCATACGTGCCCAGCTGGTTGGGCAGCGTGCACAGGTGCGTCTGCATGGTGGGCGTGCCCGGCGGCAGCAGCGAGCGGCCCGTCGTCGTGTTGACCGGGTTGTACAGGCTGACCATGAGGAAGCCCGGCACCTGCACGCCCATCGCCATGCTGAACGACTTGACCGTGATCTCGGGCACATTTTGTTGTTGCTCGTCGTGCACGACGGCGCAGTAGTCGTGGTCGTCGCCCGAAAAGGCGTGCACGACGTTGCCAATCTTGGACACCAGCTTGACCGAGTCGGCCTCGTTGAGCACGTTTTGGTACTGGTAGCCGCCCGACACGCTAATGGCGTTGCGGTGGTCCGGCACGACGGGCGTGTGCGGGTCGTCGGCGGGCGGCTTTGCCGGCGGCCAGTGCTCGCGCAGGGGACCGCAGGGCGTTCCGGGAGGGCGGTAGAGAGGGACGTGCGTCAGCAGGACGGTCGGCAGGTCGGCCATTTCTTGAGAATTGGGCACGAGGCCGGCGCGCAGCGCAGGCAGGTCAATGTTGGCGCTGTAGAGCGGCTCGACCTTGTGGGCAAACGAGACGCCCTCGCCGGCGTCGCCGCGGAGGAAGCGCAGCTCGCGGGCGACGGCCTTTTTCTTGGTCCAGGCGACCTGCTCGAGAAAGTCGAGCGCGGGCTGGAAGACGGGGGCGACGACGCCCTCGCCGGCGTGGTCGGACGTGTCGGCGCTCAGCGAGACGGTGTCGACCGAGACAAAGGTGTGGTTGCCGAGCACGTCGACGCGGTTGCCGGCGCCGAAATAGCTCTCGAAGCGGTCGCGCACGGCCACCTTGACCTGGTCGCCAAAGCCGAGGTCGTGGTTGCCGGGAAGGCTGGTGATGATGCGGCGGCCGCGGTCGTCTCCTCCGGGTGCCTTGGAAGGGCTTCCCAGCTGCTGGCTGTCCAGAAAAATGTCGCCAAAGCGCGCATACTCTTGCAGCCAGTAGTCCTCGTCGTACGTCTTGCGCCACATGCGCGCAAACTTCTTTTCGCCCTCGGGCCGGCTGCTCCAGAGCGGCTCGTCGAAGCTGCCGTGCACGGTGCGCCACTCGCGGCCGCCGTCAAACAGGTCGCCCAAAAAGAGCACCGAGTCCGGGCTCAGCTGCTCCTGCAGCTCGCGGTACGACCGCCGCATGTAGTTGTCGGTGATGGTGATGGTCAGCGCGCTCAGCGGCCACGGGCGTCCGGGGTACGTGTGCGCGTCGATGAGCTGCGGATCGGCCACGAGCACGGCGTGATGGGGGGTTGCGTCGGGAGCCTGAGCGGTTAGTGATGTTCTCGTTCGTCCCATATCTCCTCCCGTTTACTCACCCATTTCTCCCAGTGGTCCCAGTGGCAGTGCGACACTCGCGCGTGAAAGTTCCATCGCTCGCCCCAGAGCAGCACGAGCATCCAAAAGGCCGCCAGCAGGTGCGGGATGCTAAACAGCCGCTGCGGCGCCAGGCTGTGCTGCACAAGACGGAGCAGACCGCGGACTGTAGCCAGGAAGCGCTGCGAGGAAGATGATCCTCGCGGACTGCCACTCCAACTGCCACTCCAACTGCCACTCGGCCTCAGTCCCGTCAACAGCACCGTCACCACGCCGGCCACGGCGCGCAGCGTCCATCCGACCGCGCGCTCGGCCAGCAGCCGTGCAATGCGCAGCGCAAGAGCAGCCGGGTCATCAGACGTCGTTGTTGATGTCGTCGACGGATATCCGCTGCTATAGGGCGACGCCATCGCCGGCGCCCATGCCCCGAGTCGTGTGTGAGAGGGGAAAGGCGGGAGTTTCTTGATGGTCGTTCGAAGTCGTGTCGATTGTGTCTATTTGTCGATGTGTCAATGTCCAATGGCCTCAATTGTTTGGAATATCGTTGATTGTTTGTGTTGTGCAAACAAGGAGCTCTTTCCGGAGTTGTAGTGGATGGCGTTCTCGTACTCCGTAGTCGTACCTGCCGAAAAAGGCTCTCTCCTCATAACAGGTACGCTGTCGTTCTCGCTGCGTGGCCCCTTTCCCCAGGGCTCCAGCTTTGTCTGCTGGACCCGCTAACGCTCTTCCGCGTACTGCCAACTGGCACTAACTGGCACTAATTCCTGGGGCAGTAATGGAACGCGTAGCGCTTGTCTGCACTGTAAATGGCGCGCCCTTGCAGCGAGGGCCCTTGTGCCAAGAAATAGGAAATAGTTGGTCCCTGCCGCGTTTCTATTGTTAGCGCGTCTCTCTCAGGGGGGGGTGGCAGGAAGGAGGAAGGAGGAAGGAGCGGCGGGTCGAGGCCCTGCAAGGAAAGTGCGATCAAGGAAGGCAAAAGTAGAGGGTTCTCACTGTACTCGTACTCTGTAAGATGCGTTATTGTGGGGAATTATGTAAGATCTTGCAACAAAACGACGTCGTTTTGCTTGCTTCCCTCTTTTGTTCTTTTGCTCTTTTTACATCCTACCTCGCTGTGATGCCCTCTCTCTTTACTCCACTCGTCACCATTCACCATTCATCGCATCGGTGAGATGGCCGAGTTGGTTATGGCGTAGGATTAAGGTTCCTATGGAGCAATCCGCGTGGGTTCAAGTCCCACTCTCATCATTTTTTGTTGACCAACTGTTTCTGTCTTTTATTTTTATTCTTTTTTTCTCTTTTTGTCTTTTTCTTCACATCTATTTCTCTTTCAAGGGGCAGTCTGCATTTCAGAGAGCTAATCATGATTTATCTGGGCGGCTTACATGGTGGCACCTTCCTGGGCGCTGCAATGAAAAAGGAAGGAACTCGATGAAAAAAGGAAGGAACCCAAGGAACTGAGGAAGGAACCTAATAAGGAAGGAACGAAGAGAAAGACAAAACAAAACGAGCAGCGGTCATGAGAAGGAATTTATACAAACATCAACGAGAAGGAAACAATAAGAATCAATCACAACATCACATCACCTCATCCACCACCTCCCCCGCCCACCCACCCTTCCGCCCACCCACCGCCTAAAACACCCAGGTAAACGACTCCTTCACCTCAAACGGAATGGTGCGACGAATATCAGCCGACGAGGCGCCAATGAGCACATCGAAGCGGCCCTCCTCGGCGATCCAGCTCTGCAGGGACGGGTCGTAGTAGCCGACGGCGTGCTTGTCGAGGGGGGTGCGGATGTGTTTGGTCTCGCCGGCCTCGAGCTCGACCTTTTCAAAGGCGACGAGTTCCTTGACGGGCCGTGTGAGGCGAGCCTTGACGTCGCGCACATAGACCTGGACGGTCTCGGCGCCGTCGACGTCTCCGACGTTGCTGATGGCGATGGTGATCTCGAGGGGATCCGAGTCAGCGGCTGTCAACGTCTTTCGGTTCAGTGACGGCCGGCCGTATTCAAACGCGGTGTAGGATAGGCCGTGGCCAAAGGGGAAGAGGGGCGGCAGCTGGATGCGGTCATAGTGGCGGTAGCCGATGAAGAGGCCCTCGCCGTACAGGACGTCGCCGTCCTCGCCGGGCCAGTTGTGGAAGGCGGGCGCGTCCTCGAGACGGCGGGGGAAAGTGCAGGGCAGCTTGCCCCTGGGGCTCTTCTTGCCGAGCAGGACATCGGCCAGGGCGTTACCTGCTTCCTGGCCCTGGTACCACGCCTGGAGGATGGCGGGAACGCGGTCGGCCCAGGGCATGGCGACGGGCGAGCCGGACTGGTTGACGACGACGGTGCGCGGGTTGGCGGCGAGCACGGCCTCGACGAGGCGGTCCTGCGCGCCGTCGACGGGCAGGTCCATGGACTTGCGGTCGTAGCCCTCCGACTCCCACTCGGCGTCGACACCGACCACGACGACGGCGACGTCGGCCGCGCGCGCCGCCGCCACGGCCTCCTCGAGATAGTCGATCGTGTCCTCCTCCTTGTATCCGATGCGGCAGCCGCCGTAGCGGTGCGTCGTGTGGAAGAGCGCCTGCTTGCTGACGGGCCGCAGCTCGTTGGTCATGCGCACCTTGAGCTCGACGCGCTGGCCCGCGGCCATGTCGACGTCGACCAGGTAGTCGATGGACCCGTCAAACATGGCCTCGCCCTCCTCGGTCCAGTCCCACAGGTCCAGCACCATGCGGCCGTCGACAAACAGCTGGCCCGGCCCGACGCTCATGAAGCTGATCGTGTGCCGCCCCGTCGTCGTCGGCGTCAGGTGCGTCGTCGCCACGGCCGACCACTGCGGGCCGACCTGGTCGAGCGGCGCCGAGTCCCAGAGGAAGAGGTCCGTGTTGGTGCGTCTCTGCACGACCACGGGCGCGCCCGCAAACTGGTCGCCCGCAAACCACTCAATGGTCACGCCCGGTGCCGTCTGGCCGCTGTCCGTCGTTGTCGTGCAGAACGGCGACGCCACCGGCAGCCACTTGTTGATGTGGCAGCCGACCGCATACGACACCTCGTGCGGGCTGCCCGCCTCGGCCACCGCCTGCCGGATGCTCTCGAGCGGCAGCGTCGTGTAGTACGGGTTGAGGCTGGCGCTGCCGCCGCCGCCGGCGATCGCCCGGTTCGCGTTGGGCCCGATCACGGCGATCTTGGTCGTCTTGGCGTCGATCGGCAGCACCGCGCCCTCGTTCTTGAGCAGCGTCAGGCCCTGCGCGCCGGCCTCGCGGATCAGCGCGCGCGTTTCGGCACGGTCGTCCTCGCGCTCGGGCGCCTCCTCGGACATGTCGTCGCCCTTGACGCGCGTCACCAGCGTCAGCGCGTTCTCGGCGGCCTGGTCGACATCCTCCAGGGCGAGACGCCCCTCCTGCACGGCCTGGACGACCTTTTCAAAGCGCCACTTTCGCGAGTAGGGAAACTCAATGTCGAGCCCGGCCTGGACGCTCTCGACCGTCGAGTTCATGCCGTCCCAGTCGGAGATCACGGTGCCGTCGTAGGCCCACTCGCCGCGCAATATGTCCACGAGCGTGTGGCGGTTCATGTCGGCGTGCACGCCATTGACCAGGTTGTACGACGACATGACGGCCCACGGCGCGGCCTCGCGGATGGCAAACTCAAAGGGCCGCAGATAGATCTCGCGCAGAGCCCGCTCGCTGATGATCGAGTTGGACGTGTTGCGCTTCGTCTCGTTTTCGTTTCCAACAAAGTCTGGGAGTCAGCGGGGAGAACACAGACATAATTTCAATACCACTGGGTGACCTACGCTTCACTGCCGCTGCGACACCTTTGGCTTGGAGACCGCGGATGTACTGCACGGCCAGCTTGCCGGTGAGCAGCGGGTCTTCCGAGAAGGACTCGAAATTGCGTCCGCCCAGCGGGTGCCGGTGCATGCAGATGGTCGGCCCCAGCAAAATGTTGGCCGATCGCGCGCGCGTCTCGTCGCCCAGGTGCTGTCCGACCTCGTACAGCAGCTGCCGATTCCACGTCGCCGCCAGCGAGATGCCGCACGGAAACAGCGCCGCCTTGGTCCCGCCCACAAAGATGCCGCCCCGCGCGCCGTTGGGTCCGTCGGTCGTCTTGGCCGCGGGGACGCCCTTGCCGGGGATCGCCTTGGTCCGCCAGAAATCGGCCGCCGTCAGCAGCGACACCTTTTCCTCGAGCGTCAGCGTCTCGAGCTTTTTCCGTGCAGCCAGGCGGGCGCTGTCGGTCTTGCTGTTGTTGATCTTGCTCGTTCCCTGGAACGGGCTTCCTGGTGGTGAGACTTCGGTGTCGGGTGTTGTGCTCTGCTCTGCGCTGACGACGGGAGAGATGATGTTGTCGGCACCGTTTTCAGAGCCGGCGGCCGGGCCAGGGGCAGGGGCCGGGGCCGGGACGGTATCCTGTGCGGCCATGGTGGGGGGTAGATGAGAGAAAGAAGAACAAGAAAGGTCGATACACAAAATGCCGAGATGCTAGTAAAAGATGATGCTCAACATCAACAATGCAGGTCGGGTAAAATGAGACGTCAAAAGGTCAAGACTGTAAGTCGTTGGTGTGTGGTGGGTGGGTGTATATAAAGAGAGTCATCCAAGTATGTGTGTAGATGTTGATATGCAGACAGCCCTCTTTGAGACGGGAGATGATCAGGACCCGATGTTTAACCGCAAAAGAGTATGAGAATGCTAGCCAACCCTTATAAAACGATATAAAATAGGACCCTGGTAAAGACGGCGCGGACGGGCTGTGCTGGGAAAGAATACCGGATCCCTCTTTCCTCTCTCCTCTGCTGCTGGGAGGACTGCACGGCGGACCGGGGAAGCGATGCGGCAGAGGTTTTGCTTGTTAAAAGTAAAACGGTGGCAGATGGGGGTGGTTGCAGTAGGTAGGTCGTACGGGGAGTACTCCGTACGGAGTAGGTAGCAGAAAGCTAAAAGGGAAAGTGGAAAAGGTGGAATGGGTAGGTATTTGAAAAAAA
>JAGKRZ010000323.1:0-28957 GCA_020002355.1 Intubia oerlemansii
GGGGGGGGTGTCTGGTAGCTCTTTCCGTAGCAGCTCGCAAACCTCCATCGCACCTTCCTTCTAGGTCTGCAATCTGAGGGTGAATCAAACGATCTCGTCAGGCCTCTGCCCCGCTCTTTTTCTCCCCTACAAAAATCCGGTTTCTCGTGATCCTCTTTCCACCGTACTTTTTTTTTCTTCCACAAAACTTTTCACCGTCGTCTTCCCAAACAAGCTCTCCTTCCACACAACAGCACACCTGTGCTGCAGCCACGCCAGCCTGTCCAGTATGCATCACCGTCCATGGTGTTGCATCTCCTTTCTTCATTATGAGAGAAGATCGTCATGCCGTGGACTTGTCAGGTGAGATTGATCCCCCCCCCTTTCTCTCCCCTACCCAGCCACCTCCTCGGCTGCCTTCATTTTGGGCAGTACCTCCTCTCCTCGTGCACACTCTGCTAACGCTTTCCATCCTACTGTTTTCCTTTCATTGCAGGTCTCCGCTTGATTCAAGCCATTGAGATTTTCAATTGGCACAGAGAAAGAAACGACGTAAGTTTTTTTTGGTTTTTTTTTTTCCTATTTTCACACATTTCAGCTCCTTCTTCCTTTCCCCTGCACACCCCCATCTTGCCTCCCCAAAACGTTTGTCCCGAAAGCCGTCTGCCTGTTCCATCGACCAGATTGTGCTTTTGGCCCGTCTTGTTCAGCCTACAGTCTATCATCTGTTCACCCCGTGTCGGCTTTTCCAAGCACATCGCGTTTTGAGCATTTACGAGTTCTGTTTTTGTTTGCCAAGACAAGGTCAACTCGCAATGCGATGGTTAGGTCAGGCAAAGCGTCTGTTGCCCTTCCTCCACGTCCTTCCAGCGATCGTCTACACGTTTTCTTCTCTCTTATGCCCATCTTTCTGCGATGTAACGCTCGAGGCTTTCGCTGTGCCACATTGTACGAATCTTTGTGTTCACTTTGCGGCTCGGCACCTTGCAGCGGCACCTTGCAGAAACGTGCAACAAGTACGCAAAACATGCAGCGACGTTCTGAGACATGGTCCCCTGTCCCCCCCACACACACCGTTGTGCGTCTGCAGGGAGTCTGCAAGGAGTCTGCAAGGAGTCTGCAACGGTTCTTTTTTTGGTTCTTTTTCAACTACCGGCGCTACGATCGACGGCGCCGGCACGATCTACGACGGCGTCTTTGTGGAACTAGCCCATGCCACCCATACGCCGTCGCAACCGTCTCGGACCGTCGCTTTTCAAATGACGTTTGACGGTTTTTGCAAGTCTCGCTTGTGTGTGCCAGCAGATCTTGCAGTCACTACTCTTGCACATCTTTCCTCCCACTCCTGTTGGCCGCTTTTCGCCCTTTCTACTTTCTCTTGTTTTTCGCGTACCTAGGTACGCTTTTGTTTTTGTTTTTGTTTACGTTTCTTTGCCAGCTGTTTTGGCCACATTGCACTTTCAGCCTCTACACCTTTGGTACCTAGGTACCTCCTGGTCTCTATGCTAACATGTTTGCTACCATACAGTTCCTCCATGGGCCTCGCCCAAGATCCTGTCGAGAAACTCGCGCCGCTTCTCTGGACAGAAAGCCTCGTCAAGGACGACTTTGACCCCCGGCCTCCCACGGACATACGGTGAGTGCAGCTGTCTTTTCGGGCTTTTTTCCCCACTCTTTCTGTTGCGGCACCTTTTCCCTTCCTCCATACTTTTCCTTTCCTTTTCCTCTTTTTCCCTTTTTTTTCCACAGCCCCATTTTTGTGGGTTTCGCCCTACGAAACGCGCCCCCATTCCCGCACCAATACGCCAACAAAACACGCACGCAGCAAGATCGGTCGCATTGTCAACGATACTGGCGAAACGACAAGATGCCACTCGGGTCACGGCCCTTGGGACACACGTCCTGGACTGCGTCGCATCCTCTGCCGCCGTGTCTTGAAGCATTTTGCACTATGCATCACATGACCGGTCACGCGCTTTTTCACGGAGTACAACCTGTACCTCGTGGATGTCGGGTCGCTGACTAAGGAAAAGGTACCTGCTTCCCTCACCACATTGATGCAATGGTGCATGTACTCGTGCATGTACTCCGTACCACTGTTCGCCAAGGTTCCAAAAATGCGGGAACGGAGTTAGGTACCTAGGCAAATGTCCTATCTCGGCAATTCTGACTTATGCCGAAATGCAGCAAAAAGAAGGACTAAAAAAAAATGGTGTCTCGGCGGTGTCCGTTTGCACAACGTTGATGAATTTTGCACGTGGTGAACTGTTGTACTTGGAGCGTGCATTTCTGAAGTAGAGCTTCTAGTAGGATTTATATAGCTTTAAATGGCTTGGCGATAGCTAAGTTGATATCCAGAGTGCCGTAATCTGGCCGTTTGGTGCACATGGTACCTCAGGCCAACCCCCCGACTTTTTTTTGGTCGTTTTGCTTTTTTGGCCTTTGTTATTTTTTTCTATGCACTAAAGCGTGCAGTACACTTTTCGGGCCCTGTACTCTCTGTACGGAGTGACTTTGTTGCCGAGGTTCAGAAAAACAGTGGCTCACACGGGCCAAGAAAAAAAAGTGAGAAAAAGGTCAAAACAACGCGTGGCACCTGCCAAAAAGGGGGACAAAGACTAGCAAACGGGAGCGAAAAATCGCGTCCGTGATCGAAACAAACGGAAGGTGCGAACGTCCCATCAAACGACACTAGCAGCACACCGTCGATGCCGCTAGGTCCTTAAAACGCGCAAGCTTGGTCGTGTCTCCTTCCGTTTTTGATTTCCTTGTATCTGCCAAGGACGCAAGGCTGCGAAGATGCGAACACGAGCGAGCCTTCATTGGCCGGAGACTTTTTTTTTTCTTTGCCCTTCTGTTTTCGCCGACCGTTATCGACTTACTCGAGTACCACAGCAACGAGACGCGTGCGCTACACCGTACGTGTTGTTGACACACCCCCCGTGTGCGATTAGGCAATTTTTTTCCCCTGTGCCGTTGGCCGCTTGGCCGCCTGCTCTTTTTTGGTGTACCACCATGGAGTAGAGCACTCAGGTACCCGTTGCCTCGCCCGTTGCCTTGCCCGTTGTCCTCCCAGTCCTTCTGCCGTTCCTGACTGTGTGCTTAGCAGGTTGACCGCTTATTCGACGAATGGCAATTGCACAAGCGCTTCACGCCACGAACACATCCCCCACCCGAGTCCCCTGCTGCCCTACTCCATGATGCAACCATGATGCAACCTTATTCCACTTGCAGCCCTATGAGATATCCCTGCAGATCCACTGGTGAATGTTTGTTTAGTGGAGATGTAGAGGAAGTGCAAAGTCCGCGGCATGCTGTCAATGCATCTCTGTCGCGATGCTTTTGATTTTTTTTGTTTTGTTTTTTGGCGGTCTTGCCATTTTTTATCTTTGCCTTGCTGGGGGAGCCCCATCGTTTCCTTGTAGGGCTTCTGTTCTCACTGTACAGTCCAGGTATCCGCCCGCTGTCCGCACCTTCCTCCAATGGCCTCCCAGAAAATGCCAAGACGCACACGCGTTTGAATTTTTTTTTCTGCCATCACCACAGGTATCTCAACAAGGGCTCTCCAGCGTCTCTCCAGCGTCTCTCCAGCCTATCTTGAGCCACTCACCGCCTCACCGCTCTGCTCTGCTCCCCACTTGCCTGTTGTCACTCCTTCCTCTTTTGCTTGACCAGCCACCCTCTGGCCCCCCCAAGATGCGCGCTACGATTCCCCTTTTGGGCTCTACGATGCCCACTATTCCATCCGGTGTTCCCTCTCTGCCTTGGTCAGCAGCTTCATTTTTCAATTTTCGATTTTTTGTACATGTATTTGTGGGCTTTTCGATCCTCTCGCTTTGAAGCCTTTCCTATCCTGGTGGTCTGCGACTTCCCTGTTGATATTTTTGCTTCATGCCCTGATCCACCGACCTTCGGACACATTGATTTTCCCGCAGATGTACATTGATATTGTCCCTTGCTGTGCCCTCAATTTGGCTCTATTGCTACTTTGTTTTTTTTTTTTTTTTTTTTGGTCTTGTACTCTGGCCATTGAGGCTCTTTTTGGGGGTGTCTCGATCGCGTCTCGGACAAGTTTGTTTTTCAAAAAGGCCCCCGCCTCCCACTTTTTTTTTCTCTTGCCTTTTCGCTCTGCTTTCTTTTTCTCTTTTTTTGTTGTTCTGGCTCGACATCCGACCGCAATCTGCTTGTCGTTTGCCAGTCAGCTTTCAACACCCTCTTCCATCTTTTATTTCTTGTCGTTGTTTTTCACAGCATTCTTTTTCAACTCGTTGTTTGCTTCGCCATATCAGCATCTTTTTCTTTGGCAATTCGACCAGCCTTCCTCGCGACGTCGCCATCTCTACCCAGAGATCGCTGCTTCGTCCATCGTCTTGCAGCTACTTTGTGCAAAGCTACTCGTCGCTACGTGCTCTTGTCTGTTTCGTTTGGTGTTTTCCTATACCTTTACTTGTAAGTTGTTCCCCTTTCCTCGTCGTCGTCGGCATCTTCTCACATTCAACTCAGATTCTTTTTTGTTGTGCCTTGGCCACGTCAGCCGCCTACCAAGCATCATCAATCACTGCCGACCGGCCATCGTTTCTTCCTTTGCTGCAGACAAAGCACACACCAAGCGTGTGGTCATCACTGCCAACAGCAAGCCTTGCTTTCTTCTCCTGCAGCAGTTAATCACTTGCTCAACTCTTGTTGCTCTTTTTTCTTCTGTTCTGCCTGGTGCTTGCGACTGTTGAAGCAATTCAATCCATTTCTCTTCTTATTCTTCTTACTCTCTTTCCGGCGACTGATCGCGGGACGATATCGCCACATCATCTTTACAAGCCCCCCCCCTACTATTCTTTTCATCCTCTCTCCGGCCTCCTGATTCATTCCACTTTGGCAGCGTTGCTTTTGCCTATTTTCCGGCAAACTCTTCGAATTATACCAACTACTCACTTTTAACTCGCCTTGCTTTTCGACACTTTTTGCCCCATTTCGACAGCTTTCGACTTGTCGTACTCTCCTTTTTCAAATCATCCTCTACCATCTCTCGGATCTCGCTCCAGATCCCTAGATTGATCTCTCTTCTCCTTTTGATTTCAATAAAAGGACACATCGGTATGTTCTACCCTCTTCACATTGATTCTGCGTCTCAATATCTAACACACTTGTTCATTTCCTATCTCCCAGAACACCATGGCACGCAAGACTGCTACCCGTGCTGCGCCTACCCGCAAGGCTGCCGTCGCCTCAAAGAAGGCCACGGCCAAGGCTGTCCAGGACAGCTACAACGACAACGAGTCGGACATTGAGGATGTCAAGCCCACGGCCCAGACTTCCAAGAACAAAAAGCGCTCGCGCAAGACCGCTGTCAACGAGGACAAGGCTCTCAATGCCAACAAGACCGAGGAGAAGACCGAGGACAAGACCACTCTTGACCGCAGCAAGCTGGATCCCAACGATCCCACGCTGCCGACGCACATCCGGATGGCGCTGCGTCCTAACCCGCACCTCCCTCTGACAGCCGAGGAGCGCAAGAAGAATGGACGTCATGTCGGCAGAAACCTGATCTGCTGGGGCCGTAAGTTATTCTTTGGAATATGCACTTTTTTTTCTTCCTCCTTGCTTTCTTTTCCATCTTCCTTTATACTGACCATCTCCAGGCCCTTACTCGATGGAGCGTCTCCTGCTCATGCTCGACTACGAGTGTTCCATCGGTGGCATCAACCTCCCTTGGGACCGCATCGTCCACCGGTTCCACCCGGGCTCATCGGCCCAATCCATTCGGCAGTACCTTGCCCGCCTGCGCAATGACATGTTCGCCAAGGGTTACGTCGTGCCGCCGTCGCTGAACCGTGGCGGTGGCCGTGGTTCCAACTTCCGCCTTCGCGGCCTCAAGCGCAGCGAGGAGCCCGGCCCCAACGGCAAGCTCAAGACGATTGAGGTCTACTACGATGATCTCAACGAGGACATCCGCGACGGCATGGCCGACTATGTTGAGTACATGGACGAAGATTTCTTTGCCGGTGAGGCTGAGGAGGAGGAGGACAACGGCATGGCCGCCATCAAGGACGAGATGACCAAGGCCGACAAGCCCGACAAGGCCGACAAGAACGATAAAAAGTTCAAGGGCAAGGCCGCCGCTGGACCTGCTGACGACAGTGACGACGATTACGATCCCGACGTGTCGTCCAAGAACAAGCGCCGCAAGGGTAAGGGTGCCTCGTCGTCGCGCCAGGCTGCACGCGTGGTGAGCGACGATGACACCAGCGACGACGACGACGGCAGCGACGACGACAATGTTGTTGTGCGCGCCCGCGCCCGGCCCCCCTTTTCTGGCGGCAGGACGCGTCCTGGCCAGTCTGTGGACGATGTTGTGTCGGACAGCAGCGACGCCGAGACCATGGCCAACAACGCGCGTGCAGACATGGAGAGCATGATGACCACGTTCAGCGTCACTGCCACTGCCAATGCCACTGCCGCCGAAGTCAAGGCCGATGACGCCAACGAGACGGATGTTGACTCTGACATGGAGGACGCCCACGCCGACGAGGACCCCTTGGACAACGAGGCCAATGAGCACAACGAGCCTGTCGAGCCTGTCGAGGACGCCCATGAGCCGGCCGCCCAGGCTGTGGCTACCCCTGCTGCTCATGTCGATGCCGATGAAGATGATGACGATGACGATCACGAGGACGATGCCGGAATGCTCTTTATCCCCCCCCCCCCTGCCCCTGTCATTCCCCCCGTTGTTGCTGATGCTGCAGATGCTGTCGCGCCCATTGACCTCCTGGCCCCTGCCGCTGGCGCCAATTTTGGTCCTGCTGACGACGATGACGATGTCGCTGCTGAAGAGCCTCCCCTGCGCCTTTACAACCCCAACTACCCAGAGTACCACGGTCCCGGCCTGGACGCGGACGTCATTGACATGCCCTATGACAATCACAGCGCGCCTGGTAATGATGACCAGTTTGGCGACATTGGCGGTAGCATGACCATGCTCCCTCGCGATGACTCCGAGTCCGAGTCTGAGCCCCATGCCGATGCCCATGCCCACGAGCAGATGGATCTCGGCCTTGGTGGCACCAACACAAGTGTGAACGCCGCCTCTTCGGCACCTCCTGCCCCCTTCCCCGCCACGCCTGTCCGCGTCGGCCAGTCGGCTGTTTCGCCCAGTGGCGACAGCCCGGTGGACATGCCTGGTCCCTTTCGAGGCATGATCCAGAATGTACGTCTTTTTGTCAGTTTTTGCCTTTTCTTTTTGCCCTCTCTAACAACATCAGCCCCAGCACTTTTCGCTTGGCGCCCAGGTTAACGGCGCTGCGGTGCCCATGAACCCGATCATGCCCATGGCACCCGTCTTTGCGGGCCAAGTTGGCCCCATGCAGACTCCTCCCGGCCCTGCCCCTGGCCCTCTCCCTGCCCCTTCCATGCCCGGCGTCCATGGACTGCCGGCCGGTCCCTTTTTCGGAGGCATGCCCATGAACGGTATGGCCCACATGAACGGCGTCAACGCTCCTTTTGTGGTTCCAGGCGATGTCATGAACTACTTTGTCAACCATGACAACCTGGAGGACGTGGCCGCCATCGCTGCCCGTGTCCATGAGCATGTGGCGCTCGCCTGCCAAGTGGCCGAGGCCCAAAAGGCAGCTCAGCAAGCCGCTGAGCAGGCCGCCCTGCAGGCAGGTCAGTCGTCCCAGGGTTCTCAGGGTTCTCAGGGCTCTCAGACTGCCCAAGAGTCTCACAGTCCCCATCTGCCCGCACTTCCTTTTGCTCCGCAGGCTCAGATGGCCCAGATGATTCAGATGCCCCAGCAGGCCATGGGCGACGATGGCAGCAACATGATGATGATGGGCAACTACATACCCCACGGCAGTTTTGTTGACCATTTTTAATGATCGTCTTCTTTTTCTTTTTTCCTGTCCTGTCTTTTTTTCTTCGTTTTTTTCTCTCTGAAGCAAGCGCTCAATGTCTGTATGGAGGACTTCGTATAGTCCATGGTGTTTGGTAGTGTGCCAACACTCTATTTTTCTTTTCTTCTTTTTCTGTTTCGGAGTTCTCTGTTCTTTTCTTCTTTTTCTTCCATTGTTCAACACCAGTGGAAAGCTGGTTTCTGTTTTTCTGGTAGACACAGTCTTTTGTCATTTTCCGTTTTTTTTTTTTTTTCTTTTTGCTTGTGCAGTTTCAACAACTGGCAGCTCTCTCAGATCTTTTTGGTGGCCAAGGGCCGGATGACAAAAATGTCAGGGCGTATCTGTCTCTTCACTTTGCGGAATGTTTGCTCGTCATTTCTGAGCGCTATCTCGAAAAAGCAGTTTGCCATTTTTCTATGCAATTCTCAAGGACAAAATGGGATAGGACAAAAGGATGTCTAAAGGGAGGTATATTCGGATTTTTTTTCTCGTCTCTTTCTATTGCGAAAAAAGCTGCGTTTTTTTCAAGGCGTCTTGGAAGGGTATCACTTTTATTCTTTCCTCTTCTCTTTCTGCGTTTTATCTAGAGTCGACATGCCCGTCATGTCGTGATTATACAGAGATAGATGGCACCGATGCCCATATTTCTTTCTTTTCTTTCGTTTCTTCAGCTCCCATCTTTCTGCGTCCGATATCACGTGGCTGAAAAGTGCTCTGATGCGAGGAGCGTCAAGTATTCGTCTAGACACGAAAAGGTTTTTTTATTAGTATTTCTCCAGCCAATCATCCATTCCAAATAAGAATCCTTCTTAACATACTTGCAACGGGCCACGTGCGGCCAATGGCCTGGAGAGAACTCTTGATCAAGACCAGCGACTGGTGCGTCTCTTCGTCGGGGGCGTCCATGTAGAGGTATGTAAGCTGGGGGTTAGCAGAGAGAGAGAGAAATAATATTAAAAAAAAAAAACGCAGGGGGACGTACATGCTTCCCTCCCATGTAGAGAGCGTGTGCTGTGAATGGACTGACGACCAGCCCTCCTGCTCCGACACCTCCCGCTCCAGCAGCCACATCGCGCACGGCCGTGGCCAGCCATGCGAGCGACGGCCGCAGGCTCATCATGGTGGACAGGGCGTGCTCCTGCATGGCCACCTGCGCCGCCAGGCCGCGAGCCTGCGGGTGTTCCACCGTCGGACAGGCGTGCAGATCGCAGAGCGTCAAGAGGGCGGACAGGGCGATGCCGAGCGAGGGAAGGAGTGCAGAGTCGAGAGCATGAGGGGCAGCCTGTACATTCTGGCCCTCTTGGTTCTCCCGCATGCGCTCGCCCAAAAAGGCCGACAAGACCTTGTCGAGCTGGTAGGCCTCGGCGTAGTAGGCGCTGTAGTCGTCGTCCGAGGCCATGGAGTGGTCGCTCGTGTGCCGCAGGACGCGGCTCAGAAGATGGGCGGCTTCGCAGGTGGCGGCAAAGGGAGCTGCGCGAGCCGCCCTCGCTTCTCGATGCATGCCGCCGCTTCTCGCCAAGGAGACGGTAGCAATAGGTAGCTGGGAGGAGGAGGTGAGCCAGGAGGAAAAAAAAAAGGAAAAAAAAAAATCAGTCGCAGAGTAGACTTACCCTCTTCGCCCAGTGCTCTTCGTCCATGGGAAGAGGCTCGTCGATGCTAGCATCTCGACAGGCAAAGGCGGCATGGTCCATGTCGAGACCGACGGCCACGAACCGTTCGAGAAGGAGGGTGGCCCACCACGCCCTCTGCTTTTCCTCTGCATCCAATGCCGAGACTGTTCCGTCAGTGTACTATTCCTCGACTTTTCCTTTCTTTTCCTTTGCTGTCCCACTCACCTCTAGCTCGTCCTGGCCAGATGGGGCCGTCTCGAGTGGTGGCCGTCTGCAGCTCGAGCATGTTGGCCAGACGCGCACACACGCTCGGCGTGGCCAGGGCGGCCGGGTACAGCGCATGGGCCATCTCGTGGTGCGCCAGAAGCAGTGTCGCCTGCAGCCGGGGCAGCGTGACGGCAGCGGCGGCGGGCAGCGGCGACGCCTCGAGGACGACGGACCACTGCTTGGCCAGCGCGTACAGATGGGCCACGTCGCTGGGGGCGGCGATGCTGCAGGCCACCAGACGGATGGCGAGCGCGAGGAAGAGCATGTCGTCGGTGCACTGCTGGATCGAGTAGAGGGCAGCGCGGGTCTTGCTTTCGGGGACTGGGGTAAAAAGTCAGTGGTGATTGACAAAAAGTGCTGCCTGTCGTTAACCTACCTATTGGAAAGTTTGGATGGAAGCGGGCAAAGTAGACATGGACGTCCGACTCGAGACGCCCCGTGGCGGCCGAGGCCACAATGACCTGGCGCCATTCCTGCGGGATGATGCCCAGTGATGATGGCCGGGGACTCGGGAGCACTTGGCGGTTCTGGCGAAAGACGTATGTGTCGAGAAAGAACTGGCGTACAGAGACGGCATCGGCGTCGTTGGGAGGGGGCATGGACGCCAAAGACATGAACGTCAATGGGTTGTTCCATGACGAGTTGACTGGCAGAGTCGGCGCCGATCCGCTGGGACTCGCACTGTCGGCACTCCCTGGCGGTGTGGCCACGGCCATCTCGCCGCGTTCAAAGGCTTCAAACTCGTCGAGCCCCTGCAGAGACTCGGCCGTGTAGATGCACACCCGGCGGTTCTTGCGGCACAGAAAGCAGCTCGGTCTCTCCCGCGAGCATGCCCGCTTCTGGTCGCGGCAAGTGCAGCAGGCATAGCGGGCGAGAGAGGGCATTTTGGGGGAGAGAAGGGCAGAGACACGGGGGGCGGGGAGTGACGGGGACAGACGGATAGTGACGGAGAGTGACGGACGCCTCTGCAGCGACGAATCAGCGCTGAAGAGTGTGCTTTGTTTGTATTTTTACGGGGAAAAAAACAAGGGAAACAGTTCACATCCAAACGGGGTCAAGGTTCATTGTGGGCACTGGAGAGGGCACTGAAAACGAAATCATAAAAAAAGGTACAGATAAAAAAGAAAGAAAAAAGCAAATGGAGGAGCAGGTCACGCAGCCCAAGTATGACAAGGCGCAAGGCTGCAGCATTTTCTTCTTTTTCTTTTTTGTAAAGCTCGATCGAGCGTGGTCGTATTAAGCTAACACCGAAGCTAATCAAATTGGCAGCTAAACACTTATTCCCGATGGTGTTCCCCCCCTTGCCTCTCCGCCCCATTTCACTTCTCCATAGCATCCACTACCTACAAAAGGTACGCCCCGAATGGTTAATCGGTGGCGCGCCATGCGGGAGCTAGCGGACTTTCGCGGGCGTGGCCTGCAGGGATTTCGGAGAGTACGAGTAGGTGTTGATTAAAAAGAGATTAAAGATTCTGGAAAGCGTGCGCCTTTGTTCTGTAGGTAGGATACAGAGTAGCGTCGGCGGGGAGGCAGCCTTGTCTCTTTTGTTTTTTTTTTCTTCTTTTTTTTTCGTCTGTGCGGAGGACGTTCAGTAACAATGCTATGACGATGCGGACACTGGCGGAGGTGAAGCAAGGCCATCTACGGCCATTGAGGAAAAGATTGGCCATGCAGTTCGTCTACAGCAACAATGGAAATGAATCAACGGATGGAAGCAAAAGTCCGACAATGGACAGCCGTCGAGAATATAAAGGGCCATGATGGACTATTTTGAATAAGAAAAAAAGAAAGAGAAAGGCATTCTCAGTTCATCAGCACAGTTCATCATCACAGTCTATCATCACTCCATCAGCCCTTCGTTACAGCCTTTCTTCTCTCATATCATCATGACCAAGTTTTCTGAAAAAGACTTGCCTGATCTCCACGGCAAAGTCTATGTCGTGACTGGCGGCAATGCTGGCATGTAAGGAGGATTTCTTTTACATCTCTTTTCTTCCTTTTTTCATCCATCATCTAACCCTTCATAGTGGCCGCGAAACAGTGGCAGCACTGGCTCGCCAAGGCGCCCGTGTCTACATGGGCGCACGCTCCCAGAGCAAGGCTGACGAGGCCATCCGCGACATCAAGACGACCTGCAGCCGCGCCGACATCCGCTTCCTGTCTCTCGACCTGGCCAAGCTCGACACGGTCGTTTCTGCCGCCAAGACTCTGGCCATCTCTGAAGAAAAGATTCATGGACTGTAAGGAGAAAAGCAAGGAAATCTATGAGCCCTTTTCAGACATTTTTCTGACAATTTCCCCCCCAGAATCAACAATGCCGGCATCATGGCCACCGAGTTTGCCGTCACCGTCGACGGCTTTGAGCAGCAGTTCCAGGTCAACTACCTCGGCCATTTCCTGCTGACCTACCTCGCGCTGCCACTCCTCCTCGCCGCCGCCTCGGCCGGTGCGCCCGCCCGCATCGTCGACGTCTCGTCCAAGGGCCACAAGCTGTACGCGCCCAAGGCGGGCATCTGCTTTGACGACCTCGCGCAGCAGGACAACACGCCCCTCGCGCGCTACGGCCAGTCCAAGCTCGCGCTCGTCCTGCACGCCAAGCAGCTGAGCGCGCTCTATGCCTCGCGCCACATTGTCACCGCCTCCATCGACCCGGGCCTCGTCTACACCGACCTCCTCAACAAGGCCGACGGCATGTGGTCCCCGACGGCCCGCCGCGTCGTCGGCGACCTGGGCTACCACCTCGGCCTCATCCCCAGCGTGCGCAAGGGCGCGCTGTCATCGCTCTGGGCGGCTGCGAGCCCGGACTTTCCGCCGACACCGGCGGCTTCGGGCGGCCATGTCGTCATGTATGCCAAGATGGGCACGACGAGCGAGCACGGCCAGGATGCCGAGATGGCGGCCAAGCTGTGGACGTGGTCCGAAACGGCTCTCCGCGACAAGGGGTTCATCAAGGGGTGAGTGACGGGCAGATGGCAGATGGCAGATGGCGGATGGCGGATGGCGGATGGCAGATGGCGGGGACGGCTATGTGACGACACGGAAAGACCAGGAAGACCACAAGACGAGCAAGACCAGCAATAGCCGGATTGGCAATAATATGGGGGGGGCTGTTGCCTCCGCGCGGCTCCATAGAATTGGATAGAAGTTGCAGAGTTACTACTACGGATACCTACTGCAAATGGCATGTACTGGCATGTAGCGCCATGTAGCCGACTGCACGTTTGCGTGTGCTTTTTACTGCTCTCACTGCGTTTTACCGTGTGAATGGCTGCCGAGTGACTTCCGGGACTTGTCTTGTGTACAGGTGGATCAGCCCTCTAAGCCGTACTCGGCTAGCGCAGGCTCCATTGGCCAATGACGACGCTTCGTGGAACGTACTCTCTCTCTTTTCCTCTGGAGAAGAAAGCCGAAAGGCGGGCAAAGAGAAAGATTCAGAACTCAGGTTTACCAAAAATCGAGGCCCGTGTGTCTCCATAATTTTTTGCACCTTCTTTTTCTCTCTTCTTCTTTTTTCCCCGTCCGCACCTTCCATCTCCGATCCGCCTTCCGCCCTCGCCGCTTTCTATCCTCTTGAATTGTCCCGGTTTTTTTTTTTTGTCTTCTTTTTGTCTTCTTCTTCATCCTTCGTCATCCCTACTCACCCCCCTCCAACCTCCCCCACACACAAAATGCAGCGCGCTCTCACCTCGCGGGCAAGAGCTTCGGCTCTCGCCGCTGTTCGGCCTTCTACCAACAACACCACTACCACGCTGAGCCGCCAGCAGCGCCGGTATGCGCACAAGGAGCTCAAGTTTGGCGTCGAGGGCCGTGCTGCCCTGCTGGCCGGTGCCGAGACCCTGGCCAAGGCCGTCGCCACCACTCTGGGTCCCAAGGGCCGCAACGTCCTGATTGAGTCGTCGTTTGGCTCGCCCAAGATTACCAAGGGTAAGATGGAAGATGGAGGTGGATGTGTGGGCATAAGACGGAGGGAAGACAGCAAGGAGAGGCATCATTACTAACACGCACACCCCCAGACGGTGTCACGGTCGCCCGCGCCATCACGCTCAAGGACAAGTTTGAGAACCTCGGCGCCAAGCTGCTGCAGGACGTCGCCTCCAAGACCAACGAGGTCGCCGGTGACGGCACGACCACGGCCACGGTGCTGGCGCGCAGCATCTTCTCCGAGACGGTCAAGAACGTCGCCGCCGGCTGCAACCCCATGGACCTGCGCCGCGGTATCCAGGCGGCCGTCAACGCCGTCGTCGAGTTCCTCCAGACGCAGAAGCGCGACATCACCACCAGCGAGGAGGTCGCGCAGGTCGCCACCATCTCGGCCAACGGCGACACCCACATCGGCGCCCTGCTGGCGTCGGCCATGGAAAAGGTCGGCAAGGAGGGCGTCATCACCGTCAAGGAGGGCAAGACGGTCAACGACGAGCTCGAGGTCACCGAGGGCATGCGCTTCGACCGCGGCTTTGTCTCGCCCTACTTTATGACCGACGCCAAGGCGCAAAAGGTCGAGTTTGAGAAGCCGCTGCTGCTGCTCTCGGAAAAGAAGATCTCGGCCGTCCAGGACATCATCCCCGCCCTCGAGATCTCGACGCAGCTGCGCCGCCCGCTCGTCATCATTGCCGAGGACATTGAGGGCGAGGCGCTGGCCGTCTGCATCCTCAACAAGCTGCGCGGCCAGCTGCAGGTCGCCGCCGTCAAGGCGCCCGGCTTTGGCGACAACCGCAAGTCGATCCTCGGCGACATTGCCATCCTGTCCAACGGCACCGTCTTCACCGACGAGCTCGACGTCAAGCTGGAAAAGGCGTCGGCCGACATGCTCGGCTCCGTCGGCTCCATCACCATCACCAAGGAGGACACCATCATGCTCAACGGCGAGGGCAGCAAGGACAGCATCGCCCAGCGCTGCGAGCAGATCCGCGGCGTCATGAACGACGCCGCCACCACCGAGTACGAGAAGGAGAAGCTGCAGGAGCGTCTCGCCAAGCTCTCGGGCGGCGTCGCCGTCATCAAGGTCGGCGGCTCCTCCGAGGTCGAGGTCGGCGAAAAGAAGGACCGCTTCGTCGACGCCCTCAACGCCACCCGCGCCGCCGTCGAGGAGGGCATCCTGCCCGGCGGCGGCACCGCCCTCATCAAGGCCGCCAGCCAGGCCCTCGGCGACCTCAAGCCCGCCAACTTTGACCAGCAGCTCGGCATCAGCATCGTCAAGAACGCCATCACCCGCCCCGCCCGCACCATTGTCGAGAACGCCGGCCTCGAGGGCTCCGTCGTCATCGGCAAGCTGCTCGACGAGTACGGCAGCGACTTTAACAAGGGCTTCGACAGCTCCAAGGGCGAGTACGTCGACATGATCCAGGCCGGCATCCTCGACCCCTTCAAGGTCGTCCGCACCGGCCTCATCGACGCCAGCGGCGTCGCCTCCCTGCTCGGCACCACCGAGGTCGCCATTGTCGACGCCCCCGAGGAGAAGGGCCCGGCTGCCGCCATGGGCGGTATGGGCGGTATGGGCGGCATGGGCGGCATGGGTGGTATGGGCGGTATGATGTAAAAGTTTTTCTTGTGGACAAATGAATTTAAAAAAAAAAGCAAGATAAAAGACCAAAAAAAGAAGAATCCCCCCAAAAGAAAACCCAAGGTTTAGACAACAAAAAGAGAGGCAGGGCTGTGGGTGGTGAGATGTTTTTCATGTATCATCATGTAACAAAAGTTTTCTACAGAGTTACTGTCTTTGGTTGTGAGAAGGTATGCTCTGCTTTGCATTCTACCTACTCCCGTTTACCTCTTTTCTCTCCCTCTCTCGGGCTCGCTGCCTTTCTTTCTCTCCTCCCCCCTTCAGACGACTATCATGTGTATGACTTGGATCTCCTCTCAATGTAAAAATACTTGAATTTATTTTTGTTTTTTTAACTCTCTTTTTTATTACAGATTTACATGCTTATCTCCGAAATATCTCTTCTTCCGTGACGTTTATGACGATTGTAATCTCTGTGATGGCGATGACATATTCATAACACCCATGAAACGTTTCAATAGGCAGCCTTCAAGGTTGGCGCCTAGGCAGTCAAGTTTCTCAGCTCAGCCCTGCATAATGATGTAGGTTTGCCAATGCAAATCAAAATGCGATTCCGTGCAATCAAATGCCATCCTATGTAATCCCATGTAATCCCATGCTATCCCATGCACATTGTGCCCAAATATCCATGGGTGTCGTGATTTGCCCCTCCAATACCAACTGACGGTCGTTTTCGCGTCATTGGGTATCATCCTGCACATAGGTTTCTCATACATGGCAGGCAGACAAAAAAAATGAAAAAAAAGACTGAAAATAAAGGCGACTCAAAAAATACGGCTGCCTTGTTGATATCAAAAATAGGACAATATGCAAAAAAGGGGTCAGGCAACTTGGGCTGTTGTTGCCCATCTCAAGAGCTTCAGGCAGCCTTGATCGTCTACATCGGGCAGGTGTCTGTAGCGTCGACAGTACACTGCTTTCTGCCCTCTTTGCCCATTCTATGGCGTGCTTATCGTGCGCCAAACACAGTGCATCTCTTGTCACTCTCGCAAATTTGCTGCTGCCTTGTGGCTGTCACTCGTCGTTGCTACCCAGGGCAACCCCGCCCAGCCCCCAAAGGTACCTTTGTATCTACCTACCTATTTTGCTACTCCGTGTACTTTCTTGCTCGGTGGTGCGCCCGTGCCTCCCGTATTCCGCCCCTCCTTCCTTGTCTCCCGCAACGTCAGCGCAAAAAAACAGACGGCCCCTCACTCGCGCTCTCTGTCCCTCTCTGCCCCCCCAGCAGAGCAACACCCCCACTATTCACAAACCAGAAAGCAAGGCGGCCGCCGCCGCGGGTGCCCCGTTTCATTGCTCCTTGTGTCTTACCTCTCCCCCTACAGAAGAGCTACCTACTCCGTAGGTTGCCTACTGCCCGTACTATTTTTGCTCGTCCCGCCCTTATTCGTTTCGCTATTGTCGCTGTCTCTCCCTGTCCCTGTGTCCCTGTGTCCCTTTTTCCATTTTTACCTTGGCTGTTTTCCCGCTCCTTCCTCTTTTTTATCTCCTTCCACGTCTCCCCCCCTTTCTTAGTACGAAAGTATATCTCGTGTCATTTTTCTCTTACCTACCCCCCCCTCTCTCTCCGCCTTCCCGCCTTTCGTTTTCCCATCGAGTCTCGCTTGTTTTTTTCTGTCCATCTGTTTTTTTAACATCCCTCTCTCAACAAACCGCAACACACTTTTTTTTGTGCGACTTCTTTTTTTTTGGTAGGTTTTACTTCTTTTCTATTGCTGAGGGCCCTCCCCCCCTTCTTGTCCGCCCGCCTTCGCCGCCCGCCGTCACCGACGACCCCTCTTTGCGCACGTCCGAGCTGTCGATGCAACATATCCCACGAGAAGTCGATTCAAAACAACGCCATGAACACCGCCATCAACATCACCATGTCAACAACACCGGATCTCATGCGACATGCTGCACGACAATGACAATCGAAGACGATCCCTGATGATGACGACGACGATGACGACGACAATGACAACGACAATGACGGCAATGACAATGATGACGATGATGACGGGCCATGCCAATTTTTCGACCAGCTACCCTCGACATCCAGCAAAATGAAGCTCGTTGTGCACATCAAGGCGATGATGTCTCGGTGGACGGCCGGCCGCGCGAGCTAGCTCCGGGATCCCATCGGCACGAGCATCCGGTGGATGGGCAGCATTGGAAAGGCAGCTCGCACCAACAGCTTGCAAACAGCTTGCGGCGGCGGCGGCATAGGTCACAATGCGGCGACATCACGGCCCATCATATGACCACAACCTCTTGCGCATGTTGCTAACCTGCCATCAGACCACAAACAAAAATGGTACGTCACTCTTGTCTCATTGCCTGTCCAAATATGTTGAACCAAGCTAACAGCACAGTCTCAATCTGGGTAAGTCGATGATACAAGCGACAAGCGATCAACCGATCCACCATCACTTCCAAAGAGAAAAGCTCTTCTAACCAGCTCAGTGCTTCCGTCGCGCAGGACTGCGTGACCGCGTACAACGAGCTCAAGCTCAACAAGAAGCACAAGTTCATCATCTACAAGGTGTCGGACGACGACAAGGAGATTGTCATTGAGGAGACGTCGACCAACGGCGATTGGGAGGTGTTCCGCGAGAAGCTCGTCTCGGCGACCACCAAGACGCGGACGGTAGGCAGATCCCCCCTCGTGAATATTTTTTATCTGATTCCTATTTGATTCCTAACACTTCCAGGGCACTGGCAAGGGCCCCAGATACGCCGTCTACGACTTTGAGTACAACCTCTCGTCGGGCGAGGGTGTCCGGAACAAGCTGACCTTCCTCGCCTGGTCGCCCGACGACGCACCGATCAAGGCCAAGATGGTCTACGCCTCGTCCAAGGAGGCCCTGAAGCGCGCCCTGACCGGCATTGCCGTCGAGCTGCAGGCAAACGACGTTGACGACATTGAGTACGACACAATCCTCAAGACCGTCAGCAAGGGCCTGGCTTAAGCGAGAGGATTTGGATGGGGCCCAATTTGGGGCATTGCGGCGAGACATGGACGACAGTGAACAGTTGATTTTCGGCGGTTTTGTCGTTCCTGATGTGCCCGATGCTCCTTGACTGCCCCCCTCTTTTGTCTTTTTGAGGTGTTTTTTGACGCTGGAACAAGCGTTTTTCCACAAAGGATACAGCATTTACCAACAAAAAAAATGAACATTGCTCGGGTTGATGTTTTATCATGCGTCATGAATTGATTCATAGCCAAAAAAAGAATGTCGTGTCTGTGACTGTGCTTGCTTTGTTTTTGTGTCTTGTACATTGCCTCCTCTCTCTCTCTTCCCCCCTAATCCATCTTCATCCTGTCCTCCCATGACCGATGGAATAGCGAGTAAAGCTCATCGGCCTGCTTGTCGTCTGTGCGCTGCACGAGGAACGCCTTGAGATCCTTCCAGAATGCGTCCGTGTCGGCGGCGGAAGAAGTGCCACCAGACTCTGGCTTTGCCTCTTTTGCCTCATTCGACTCCTTTGCGTCTTTCGCGGCAGCCACGGCAGCAGCGCCGCCCGTGACCATGACGCTCAGCTCCATGGTCGTCGCCGTCGCGGCCGCATCGGCGCCCAGCAGATCCCCGAGCGTCTTGCTGTCCGGCACGGGCTTCTTGTTGTGCAGCAGCCGCAGCTTGGCCGCCGGCACGCCCGACGTCTCCGCCACCGCCGTCTTGACATCGAGCACCGACGTCGTCGGCGCCGTCAGCGTGTGCTCCGGGCTCGCCAGCGTCACGTCCAGCACGGGCGCCGTCCGGTGCACCGACTTGACCGTCACCGACAAGGAGCGCGCTGCGCCGGGGGCTGCACCAGTCGCCGAGCTCGACTCCGGCTTGCGCATCGCCCGCGGCATGCGAGGGAGGGTGTACTGGACGTTAGGGGAAGAATAGAAGAAAAGGAAGGAGAGGAAGGAGGGGGACCTACCGGACTCCGTGATGGATAGCGACGGGCATCTTCCATGTAGTCGGCCGGCAGCTTGATGGGCCGAGCGTCCAGCCCGGACAGGTACTGCTTTGCAAACTGAACTTCTGTCATGGTGAGAGGTGTTGAGGGTCAAAGGGGGAGTGTTGAGAGGCTGTCGTCGTCGTGCCGTCGTGTCGTCGCGCTGCTTTGTCGTCGCCAGATAGCGTCATGAAAGCTGTCCCGCATTGTACTCCGTAACGCTAAATGCAATTAGGCGAGTTGCCAAATAGGCCAAACAGACCAAAAAGGCCGGCCGCCGCCGCCGCTCCCATCGCCCCCCCTGTCCGCGCTAAAAAGCGGTGAGAGCTGCGCGACCAAAAGTGGGTATTGGCGGCAGTATTTTTTTTATCTTTATCAAAAAAAGATTTTGGCAGGTTTGAGGCCCCAAGGACGGGAACAAACCCTACCAAAGCAATTCTTTTGACCCCAACCCAACACACACAGCAAATCCATCAACATGGGTGTCGGTCGTCGCATTGGCAAGAAACAGGGCGCGCCCGAGCCGCTCTCGGAAGAACACTTTGCACGGCTCAAGCGCAAGGCCGGTCTGCCCGTGGATCCGCCGACGGTCAGCGAAGCGCCGGCGTCCAAGAGAAGACGCGGCAACAAGGGCAAGGATGTCAAGGAGAAGGCCAATGGCAAGGCCAACGGCAAGGTGAATGGAAAGGCTGGCAAGGCCAATGGCAAGACTGGCAAGGAAGTCAATGGCAAGGTTGTCAAGAAGAGCCTGCTGGACGACTCGGACGATGAAGACATGGAAGAGATGGACGAGTTTGATCTCGAGGATGATGGTGCGTCCGACTCTGACGCTTCAGGCGGTGCTGATCTCGACAACCTGGGCGAGCTTGGCGACGACTTCCTTGGCTCCGACGACGAGGACGATGCCAAGGGCGAGTTTGTGTTTTCGGAAGACGAGGACGAGGACGACTCGGACCGCGAGCAGATGCTGAACGCGGCCAACATGGAGGGTCTCTCGCGGCGTCTCGAGAAGAAGAAGGCGCGCGAGGCCGAGGAGGCCGAGGCAGAGATGCGCGATACCGCGCTGCAGACCAACATTGACGGCACCAACATGTTTGACAGCGAGGACGACGACGAGGAGGGCGAAGAGGGAGGCGACGCGAATGCCGAGGACGCGAAAAAGAAAAAGATGCTGGCTCCGGACCTGCAGCTACTGCGCAGCCGCATGGGCGAGACGATCCAGATCCTCGAGGACATGGGCCGGCTGGCCAGCAAGGACCGGTCGCGCAACGACTACGTGGCGCAGATGATCGAGGACATCTGCGCCTACTACGGCTACTCGCCCTTCTTGGCCGACAAGCTGTTCCACCTGTTCCCGCCGCGCGAGGCTTTTGCCTTTTTCGAGGCCAACGAGACGCCGCGCCCCGTCGTCCTGCGCACCAACACGCTCAAGACGCACCGTCGCGCCCTCGCCCAGGCCCTCATCAACCGCGGCGTCACCCTCGAGCCCGTCGGCCAGTGGTCCAAGGTCGGCCTGCAGGTCTTTGAGTCCAACGTGCCCCTCGGCGCCACGCCCGAGTACCTGGCCGGCCACTACATTTTGCAGGCCGCCTCGTCGTTTTTGCCTGTCATGGCCCTCGCGCCCCAGGAGAACGAGCGCTGTCTCGACATGGCCGCCGCCCCCGGCGGCAAGACCACCCACATGGCCGCCCTCATGAAGAACACGGGCATCATCTTCGCCAACGACCCCTCGCGGCCCCGTGCCAAGGGTCTCATCGGCAACATCCACCGTCTGGGCGCCCGCAACGTCGTCGTCTGCAACTACGACGCCCGCGACTTCCCCCGCGTCATGGGCGGCTTCGACCGCGTCCTGCTCGACGCCCCCTGCTCCGGCACCGGCGTCATCGCCAAGGACGCCAGCGTCAAGACCAACAAGACCGAGCGCGATTTCATCCAGCTCGCCCACGTCCAGAAGCAGCTGCTGCTCGCCGCCATCGACTCGGTCAACCACGCCAGCAAGACCGGCGGCTACCTTGTCTACTCGACCTGCTCCGTCGCCATCGAGGAGAACGAGGCCGTCGTCGCCTACGCCCTCAAGCGTCGGCCCAATGTGCGTCTCGTCGAGACCGGCCTGCCCTTTGGCAAGGAGGGCTTCACCAGCTACATGGGCAAGTCCTTTGACCCCAACCTGAAAAAGACCCGTCGCTTCTACCCCCACCACCAAAACGTTGACGGCTTCTTTGTCGCAAAGTTTAAAAAGTTTGCCGCCACGCCGGCCAATGCCGTGCGCGCCGAAGGCGGTTCGACCAAGGCGGCGGCGGCGGCTGCGGCGGCTACTGGCAACGACGAGGAGTCCGCTTCTGTTTCGGTCGTCGACAAGACGCCCATTACCGACGACGACGACGACAGCAGCAGCACCGAGGCCAAGGCCAAGAAGGACGCCTTTGGCGGTTTCGACGACGACGAGGATGCCCAGTACATGGAGCGCGCTCGCAAGAATGCCATGCGTCGTCGTGGTCTGGACCCCCACGCCCTGAATGGAAAGAAGAAGGAGAAGAAGGAGGAGGGAGAGAAGGAGGAAGAGAAGGAGGAAGAGAAGGAGGAGAAGAAGGAGGAGAAAAAGGAAGAAGAGAAGAAGACGACAAACAAGTCGGCCAAGGCAAAAGCCAAGTCGCAGCGGAAAAAGTAGTCGTCTTTGATTTTCATTGTCGTTGTTTCTGTTTGGTTTCAATTTTGTTGTTTATTAGTTCATTTTGTCCTGCACTGTACATCTAATGGCATTCTGTTTTTTCTTGACTTTTTTTCATCGCGCCCACTCTTGACTCTTACAAGTGTTTGTCTATTCATAGAGGACGAATCCCCGCGTAATTAAAAACTGGTACAGAAGATAAAACAGAAAAGTAAAAAAGATAAAGGTAACAAGAATCATCATCATAAACCCCGACAGGTAGAGTAAGAAAAAAAGATCATAATCCATCAGTCATAAAACGCTGAAAAAAAGAGCAAAAAACCATGCTTTTCATGCCGGGCCTGTTTCCCCGTATCCGTGTCGTCGCCGACGTCATTGTCGTTTGTCTCTTCCTTGCTCCCGTCCTTTTCACTCATCCTCCTCGGCTTCGCCTCGTCGGACTGCTCGCCTCGTCGGGCCGCTCACGGATTCACCATCTCCTGCAGCAGCCACCGCCACGACGACTGCTCCCGATCCTCAAACGCCATCCACCGCTCACACTTTTTCCTCCACCTCACCTCCTCCTCCCGCTGCCGACGAATAAACTCGGGCCCAACATCAAACTCTTCACCCACCAGCCAGTCATCATCTGCCGCCGCCCGCGATGCCGACCGTCCGCCGCTGCCACCCTGACCATTGTCGCCACCACCGACACCACCACCACCCGTCGACATCCCATCCGTGGTCTCGGCATCGTCCAGATCCGGAATGTCCTTGAAAACATCCTCGTCGCTGTCAAAACTGTTGATCGAACCGTCCACGGGCGTGCCGGTGCTACCTCCTCCATTCCCTACCCCTCCCTGACTGCCCAGCTTCAGCCAGCACATGTTTTGCGGATCAAACACCATGCCACCCACCACCTGCACGCCCTTGGTCGCTCCGATCGGCGTAATGAGAGCAGGACGCGGTGTGCCAGACGTGGTGGCCGCGGGAGGCATTGCCGTTGCTGTTGTTGGAGATGGAGCGGCGGCCGTCACCGGTGAGGACGCCGACACGCCCGACACGCCCGACGCCGCGTCAAAAGCATTCAGTGCATTCTCGTTGCCCTCCCACCGCATCGACACGGGATTGTACACCATGCCGTTCACCGTCTTGGTCTCCTTGGTGCCAGTCAGGTTGGAAATCAGGTGCGGCTTGAGCTGCTGAGGGCGTCGAGGCGTTCTCTTCTTTGTCCGCAGCGGCTCTCTCGTCGTCAGGGGAGCATTGGGAACGCTGAAATGGTGTTGGTGCTGATGGGCATGGTGCGCATGGTGGGCGTGCTGGGCAGCCGCAACCGCAGCACTGCGCTGCGTCGCATACGCCGCCAGAGACCCCGAGGGCGCGCGCTGAGCAAGCGATGCCATGGATGCCTCGCGCGCGCTCCGGCTCGCCGCCGTGTCGCGTGCAAAATGAGGCAGCGGCGAAGGCGTCGTCGTGCGGTCAATTCCCGCGATGCCACTGATGCTGCCGACGCTCGCATTGTTATAGTTGTGCATCTTGCCGCGCACCCGCAGCTTGGTCGTCGCCGTCGTCGGCTGCGTCGGCTGCCGAAGGAACCGCGACTCGGCCTGCGCCGACGTCGGCAGGTCGTCAAACGCATCCAGCTCGTGGCCATCGCCAAACTGACGCTGCCGACGAGGCTTGCTCAGGTGCTGGTACGTTTGTTGCGACAGGTTCAAGTTCACGCTGTGCCGCTTGGCCGGCGACGGCGACCGCATCGCCGACCGCGACACCGTCCGCGACGACGGCCGGAAATCCACCGCCGATTCCGACTCGTTGCGCCGGAAACTGCGCGCCACACGCGACGTCACATGGTGCGACTGCGACTGCGATGCGCCTGCGGGGATAAACGGCAGGGGGTTCTTGCGCGCTTGGGCTGCCGCACTCTCCACCGTCGGTCGCTGGCGGTCCACGGGCGTCTTGGGCCGCGACACAGGTCTTGGTCCTACGCTCAGCTCGGTCCGCGAGGGGGGACGCTCAAAGCTAGCCCGCGACACCGTCGGGCGTCCAGCCGGCGACGGAGCTTGGCGCATAGCCGGAAGCGACCGCTTCATCCGGAGGAGCTGCGCGTTGGTAGTGGTGGGCTCGTTGCGCAGCGAAGTGACGGACGATTTGGCACCCAGGTCACGCCGGCGAGGCGTCAATGGCTGCGTGACAAAGTGGACAGACGTCGGCGTCGAGGGCGCAGGGATGCTCGACACGGACGACTGTGCCGAATGGCCCATGCGCGACTGCGATCTCCGTGCCAGGCTGACAATCGGGCCGCCGCTCTCAGACACGGGCTCCAGTGACGAAGTGGTGTGTGTGCGCTCATGGCTAATCAGTGGCCGCGGCAGACGCGAGACGCCGGCGGTCGAACCTGCTGAACCTGCTGAGCTGCCTGATCCTGTTCCCGCCCTGTTGGTAAAGGTAATGGAGACGGCCGTCTTGGGCCGCGCAGGGCTCTCGGGACGGGCGTCCTTGAGACGGATGTTGCGGTGGAGAGAGAGGCGCTTGGTGTCAAAGACTTCGCCGTCGCCAATCTCGAGACCCGCGAGGGGGTCTTCCTTGTCGGCATCGGGTGCCGGTTGTGTTTGTGTAGTTTGCGTAATTTGTGTAATCTGCTTGGCCGGCTGCATACCCATGACAGATGCCGCCGTAGCAATGGGAGCTAGCTGTTGCTTCTGCCCCGCCTGCTTCTTCTCCTCCTGCAGCTCATCGGTCGTCTTGGATGTCCGCTGGGGAGACCGGCTGATGCGTCTTCTCTGCAGACGCTCGCTAAAGTCGACAGGGCCCGTGGGCAGCACGAGGCCGTCAAAGGTGTCGTCCTCGCCCTCGCTCTCGGCCGTGATGGAGCTGGACACGCTGGGGCTGAGGGCGGAGATGGACGAGCTGCGGTTGGACCGCGCGTCGCGGCGCGTGCCCCCAAACCGCGTGCCCAGACTGCCTTCGCCCCATTCAAAGTCGTCGAGGCCGCCCGCCGAGGACGACGAGGCAGGTGTGCGCGGGATCTCCTTGCGCTTGGACAGGGTGAGCTTGCCGTCCGAGGGCAGCTCCAGGTCGTTTTCAAAGTCGTCGTCGGCGGTTGCGGCGGTGGTCGGTCGTGACGGCTCTGACGGCGCCGGCGATAGCGATTTGGCCAGCCCCGATTCGAGCGTATTTTGTGGTGTGGGTGGTGTGATGAGAGAGACGGGAGAGACGGGGGAGACGGGAGCAATATTAGTGATGTTTTTGAGAGAGGAGCGCGTCTTGGAGACCTTGATGGTGGCCGCGCCGTCGCCGAAAAAGTCATCGTCGTCGTCGTCGCGGAACTTGTCCAGGTTCATGGCCCCGGGCGTGCTTGTATTTGTGTTGGTAGAGGTTGAAGGTTTGGAAAAGGAGGCAACGGCGGGCGTCACTGTCACTGTCGCCGCGGCTTTCATGGCCTTGGCCGGACTCGGCTCGTTGCTGCTGCCGCCAATCTGCAGCGAGTCGGGAAACTGGGCAGCATCCTGCGGCTTGATCCGGAGCGCCTGCTGGCTGCCGTCGGGCCCCTCGGGAATCTCGAGGTCGTCGCCCCAGTCCTCTTGAAAGATCTTTTTGATCTTGCGGCCGCCCAGTCGCTTGATGGTGCCTCCCATCAGCGCGGACGGCGGCACGTTCTTGGGCAGCGGGATGCCGGCATTGGCAGCGAGGGCAATGGCGTCGCGCGTGGCCGACTCGTCGTCGCCGTCGCCACCAACATCGCCCGGGATGACGACCTGCTGCTCGTCTTCGGCATCGGAGCGAAAGGACGACAGCGACTCGCGACGGCTGCCGGGATTGGGCGCCGTGTTGGTCGAGCTGCGAAAGGTAATGTCGTCGCCATCAATCAGAAAGTCCTCGTCGTCGTCCCAGCTCTCCACGACATCCTCAACAGGGAGCCGCGGCTTGAGTCGTAATGTATCCATTGTTTTGTCGGAGGGTGTGAAATATGTCAAAAAGAAATAAGAGAGAAAAGGGGAGAAACGAATCAGCGCAAGCGATGCATAGTCGCAAGATGCTGTCGCGAGATTCTGTGGTCGATGTCTGCCCCCGTCTCTTTTCTTTTTTTTAACGTCGTGATAATGCTATGGTGAATGATGGCTGTCGTAATGTGTTTTTTTGTGATGTCGTAATGTCGTTGTTGTCGTGATATTCTCGTGATGTTTGTCGTAATGTTTTGTAAATCAATGCCGTGTCGTCAACGGCTCAATTCAATCGCTCAAATTTCGAGCGCAAAAAAACGGCGGTTGCCAGGATAAAAAAACAAAAAGATCTCAAATGGCGATACAGCAAAAGGGCATGCCTTGCAAAAGTCGAGAGCTGGGTCAAGAATGCAGACGTAGCAAAAAACGTTGTGAGGATTGTGAAATGTGGGCGACAAAGGGAGGAGGTTGGGGGGAAGAGGAAAGCGGGAACCGTTGTGGTATGGAGAGCCAACCACACTGCAGTTTGTGGGAAAGTCCCCCCCAAAAAGAACCAAAAGAGCCAAACAGAGCCAAAAGAGCCCAAAGAACCCAAAGAACCCCCCAAAAGAGGACCAATGACGGCAAAGGCCCAAAAAAAGTTGGGCGAATGACAGGCCAGGCACCCCTGAAAAATCGGGTGGTTGCGGTGGGGTTCATGCACAAAATGCACTGAAAAGAATGCAAAACCCCGGTGAAAAAAAATAAAAGACCTGCAGAAGCACCTGTGTGTTCCAGTGTACGGCGTAGTAGCACGGCGCAAGGCCCCCCTGGTGGTGGCTGGCAGTGGGGCGTTGTCACTATTTAGTTGGAGTCCAGTGCTACAGAACTATTTGCACAGTATTGGGTTCACTTTGGTTCTAGGCGTCTCAGTGCCTGGAATGCTTCAGCCCAAGATGCGAAACACGCGAGGAGGAATCATTCCTTCTGTTGCCTCTTCTTTTCTTTTTTTTCTTTTATTGAATCGAATTTTTTTTCAAACCAAAAAAAATTCTATGCGGTTCTCTGTGCGCATTCTGCGTGCCTGCAGCTCTGGTCTGCCACATGGCAAAGCAAAAAAAAGAAAGAGCTATGCACCATCCACACAACGCGGCCTTGCATGGGAGGAGGAGCCAGCAGAGACGCTATTGGTCAAAAAGGTCACAACAACTGGCATGTCGCGTCAGGTACGCGTAACAAACGCGTCCCTGAGACTAGAGCGTCATGAGGATGGACACGTGATCTAGGCAACATCGTCGTTTTTGTGACATCATCCATGGCAGGCAGCTCCAACGTCTTCAAAATTCGGTGCTGCCTGTAGATGCTTGACGTGCCTGCGATATTTTTCTAGTGCCCTCAGCATCGTAACGCTCTTTTGCGTCAACACGTTGTGGCAACTACACAAAACCATGGCTCACGTCCTGCGCATCCCGCGCTCCGACGAAGAGGGCTCCTTTGTCCTCGCAAGAGTGACGTCTTCCGGCGGAGCATCACGACCACTCAATGCACGCCTCGTGGCCACCGAAGGCGTGGCGCCCTATGCTCTGACATGTGTGTTGGGGGAAAAAAATAGGAGATAAGAAATCATAGAGAGATATTGTTTGTGCTAACCGGACAGTACGACATGACCGTGTGGACAAGCTGAGAGTGCAGAGTGCGCCCTGCTCGCTGGACGAGTGGGAAGCCATCTTGTCGTTTCTTTTCCTCGGCCAGGGCACGGTCGAGAATGTTGATGCGACGGCTACGGTGAAGGAGGAGTCGGCTCTGACAATTACCGTGCGGCGGCGAGTGCAAAACATCACAGTATGTTGTTCCAAAGAGGACTCCGAAGAGGATGTGTGAAACGCAAAAGCTAACTGCTTCAGCAACGACTTGGCACATTATCCCTGGTGTACGATGGCGATGAGGCCATTGAGCTCTTTGACTGGTGCGGCGAGGCCATTGAGAGTCGCTCGCGCGCCGAGGCAGCCCTCGCCGCAGCGGCCTCGGAACGGACAGCTCTGCAGACGGCGGTCGACGCGTTGACGGCACAGCTCGACGAGTTTCTGGCGACCAAGGCGGCCGACGAGACGGCGCTGCTGGAACACTTTTGCACTCTGCTCAACGAGAAGAAGCTCAAGATCCGCATGCAGCAGCGCATCATTGACAAGGAGGAGCAGGACGAGCAGGATCGGGCCGAGGAGGCGGAAATCAAGGCGGAAATCAAGGCGGAAATTAAAGAGGAGGACGGCGATGCAGAGCTTTTGGATGTCGAGCCAGCTCCGACAGCGACTCAGGGACGGAGAGGGGCCGGGGGGGCGAGAGCGTCTACGACTACGCGAGCAGGCCGTGGGGGTAGAGGACGAGGAGGGAGAGCAGCTACTGCCGCTGTCACGAGAACTACGCGGACAAGTACGAAACGAGGCGCTGCTGCGGTGTCAGAGTCCGAGTCAGATGACGATGGCTTTGAGGGGGCCTCTGCTGCTGCTGCTGCTCCTCCATCAAGAAGGTCAGCTCGGCAGGCGAGTGCAGCAGAAGACGACGACGACAACGACGACAGTGGAAACGACGACGATGCCACGACGGAAAACGGCGACTCGACAGAGAGCGAGGCCGAGGCCGAAGCCGAGGACGAACAAGATGCCGCATCATCGGCACGTGCGCCATCGCAAGCCCAGGCCGCGAGAGGCAGCGGAGGGAGCGGTGGGAGCGGTGGAAGCGCAGCGGTAGAGGCGCCGCCGCCACGGCGCGTGCTCGCCTTTGGTAAGGCCAGGGCGAGCGCCTCTACGCCAGCGGACGTGCGCCCTCCTGTGGCTGCTCCTGTGGCTGCCGGTGGCGGTGACAGCGAGACGGATTCTGATGACGAATTGTGATGACATGGCTTTCAAGGCTTCTCAAGGATTTTCATGGCTTTTCATGGCTTTCCATGGCTTCTGGGTAGAAGGCCTGGGAGGGAGGAGGGACGAAAGGATCTCGGAGTATCTGGAGTATCTGGAGTATCTGGAGTATCTGGAGTATCTGGAGTATCTGGAGTATCTGGAGTATCCGGAGTATCCGGAGTATCCGGAGTATCCGAACCATGCACTCTTCCTACTTTTTTTTTCTTTTTTTTTTTTTGGGGGGGGGGGGGGGGGGGGGGA
>JAGKRZ010000324.1:0-28786 GCA_020002355.1 Intubia oerlemansii
CAGCCCATATCCCCCCCCCCCCCCCCTTCTCCCCGTGTTGCCCCCAGTTCACCTTACACACTCTTTTTCTTTGGTTGCTCTCGCCCCCCATGGGCCACTTTGTCGTTCCTATCTTGACTCGTCTGCCACCACTGGGCACTCGCTCACTTTTGCTTCGCTTCGCCCTTCTTGCCATCACCGCAACTGCCGCCAGTGTCTGTGCTCTTGCTGTCGCCCTCGAGGCGCTTCTCTACATCGTCATTTGGGTGTGGGCCGGCCGAGATATTACAACAGTCGTCACAACACTCGCAACAGCCGCAGCCGCCACTGCCGCAACAGCTGCGACAGCTGCTACATCGATCACAGATATTGCCGTTTCACTTTTGCCCACCACGGCACCCACGACTCTCATCACAATCACCAAGAGTTAAAAGGTTAAGATTACCTACACCTTCCGCACTCGGGCATCAAAAATGGAGACACTCTGCGGCCGCATCTTGAACACGTTCATCTACGAGTATTTCATCGCCAGCAACATGCCCAACTGCGCAAGGACCTTTGTGCGGCACACATCACAGACCAACAGTGATGGCGACCGCCAAGAGCCAACGCGACGGCTCATGCTATCCCAGGAGGAGCTCAAATCACTGGGCATGACTCGCATGCAGCGTGGCAGCTTTCTCGTTCAATGGTTCAGCCTATTCAATAGCATGCTTCACCTGAATCGGACCGAGCAACCTCCTGCCGACAACATCAACGTCGGCATTGGCATGCTCACGCCGGAGCAGAAACTGGCTTTGGTGAGTTTTTTTTTTTCGATCCCTCTTCTGCCATCGCCCTCACGGACATCGGGTGTGATAGCCGCCAATGACCCCTACCCTTGTTGTTCCGCACCCGCTGCATGCGTATGCAGCTCATGGCGCCATGCGCATTGCATATTCACCTGTTCCGCTCCTTGTCCTCCTTGAATTTCCCGAGATCTATCTTCTGAAACCAATGAGTTGCTGACATTTGTTGAATTGTTTTCGTTGCTCAGATTGCTATGAAAATCAAGATGGAAAATGAGCCAGAAGAGAGGCAGACACCAATGGTCCCCATGGACCCAACTTCACTGTAAGTTTTGCCCCGGCACATTTTATTCCCCCATACACCTTGACACGGCATTATAAAGTGAACGAGACAAAGTATAGTATGCTAATCGCTTTGAACATAGCAGACCTCGCGGTGTCAAGAGAAAATCATCTTCACGTGACGACGAAGACAACAAGGCCAACCATCAACAGCCTCAGTTGGCCTTGGACATTCCACAGCAGTCCCCGTCTCAGATTCCGCCACAGACTCCGCGGTCGCTTCCTCCACAGCTCCCTCAATCAATGCCGCCACAAACGCCACAAGTTGCTATGGCCCTCTCCACGCAGTCGCCCATCGCCACAAATAACGGAGGAAACAGCGCTGCATCTATCGACGGCAATCTGGAGTCATTTGCCCAGATGGGAAACATCGAAAGCCTTTCACAGCCCGCCTTTTCGTCTCCTGTCTACCAAACCATGCCGATGAGCATGCCAATGACGATGCCAATGACGATGCCAATGACGATGCCAATGACGATGCCGACACAGATGCCAGCCCCAGAAGGTCTTGACATGCCTTTGAACCTGCCTCTTGACTTGAACGCAACCCTCGGCCCCGACTCAGCCATCTTTCCCATGGACATGTACATGTACTCTTCGCCGTCACAGCCGCCGTTCTACCCCATGGCAGACCCGTCCATGATGCAGGGCATGCCTGATATGCCAAACATTTCGAATATGCCGGACTTGACAGATATGCCCGACATGACGACGATGCCTTTGTCTGGGGCACCTATTTTTGATCCTGCGTCGATTGCCTTGCCGCCGCACACGCCCGTCGATGAACCTATTCTGGTGTCTCCATCTCACGAAACGATGCTGGCCGCCGACCACGAAGCTAAACATGAAGAGCAGCAACAGCAGCCCGTGATGGCACAACCAGACGTCCCTACACCAGCGCCAACAGAGCCCGTCACTACACCGACAGTGCACGCATCGCAGAATTCGCAGGCCTCCGTTTCGCCACAGGCATCACCCGTACAGGCAGCCATGCCTCCACCACCACCGCCACAACCGCCACAACCGCAACAGCAACAGCAGCATCAACCACATACTCAACAACTGGCACAGCCGGCACCGCAGACGAGCATGCCGCCACCAAAGAGTACTCGACCCATGCAACATCCATCATCGAGGCGGATGTCAGCCGTGTCGCCGCAGAGAGCAGGCACACCTGTAGCACAAGCACAGGCCCCCCCTCCGAGGCCAGCGTCGGTCCATTGGTCGGCCCCAGGAGCAGCATCACCCCACAAACCAGAAGGTCGCTCGACATCCGACCAGCCGCCCGCCAAGATGCGAAAGATGAGCCATGCCAGCTCTGACGACCGCCACGGCGACAATGACCACTTATCTCCTGTTGACCCGGACAAGTGGCCGCGCAAAGAAGATGGACAGCTGGACCTGGAGAATATTGACGAGGACGAAATCAGCCGGATCGAAAACTTTACACTGAGGTACACGCTGCTCGAGAAGAAGAACAAGCTGAGATGGGCAGCCGTTCGTGCCATGACGAGTCAGAGGCAGGGCGTGTAAGATGAGAAGATGAACAAAGCAAAAGACATTATGGAATGAAAAAAGCATAACACATTGGGCATGGAGTATCAAGGGACAGCATTTGACATTTTTTTTCTTTCTTTTTTGGCCTGGAAATTGGGATTTCGACCTTTTGGTTTGAGCGTGTACTAGGGTCGTTTTTGATTATGGGAGGGTTTTGGATTCTGTTCAGTTTTTTGCTTAGGTAGTTTCCTTTTTTCTTTTCCTTTGGTTTTGTCTTGTTTTTCTTTTATTATTATTTCATGATTCGCTGGACGAATATGATAGGACGTTGATGAACAGACTGCATTCGGATACCATTACGAACAAAGAATATAAGTAATAGTCAAAAAAAAAAAGAAATCAATGCCGCACCATGAAAACTCATAATCATAGATCAAGACCATCATCATGAAAACAAAAGGCGCTTCAAAAATCCTACAATCGTATCCCACTCGACCCTCTTGCATAGGCACCCAGCTCATGTGTTGTGAGGACGGCCGCTGCCGCCAAGAGTGACGCCGTTGCCGCTCAGCCAAGCCTCGATGGCCGTGTACATGCGCTCCCATCCGGCATTGCGCGGCGTGGCCAGGGCTTCATCAATGGCATAGCCGAGACGACGCTGCATGACGCCGAGGTAGCGGTAGCCCTCGGGCAGCTTGTCGCGCATGTAGACGCGCTCTTCGCTTGTGAGGCGAGGGGCCGTGTGACCGTCGGCCGGGACGATGCGGTCCTTTTCGTAGACGAGCTTGACGTAGCAGGTGCGCCAGCCGCCGGCCAGAGTGGCGCCCAGAGGAGACGTGTCAAAGGCGGACGAGTAGGACGATGGCGACGACGGCATCGGGGGCATCGGCGGCATCGGGCTGGCGCCTCTCGATGCCTCGGCCGTCGCTGCGCTGCTGCTGGGCTCCATCTTCTCGACGAAAAAGATAAACTTGCAGTCGCAGTCAACGTCAAAGACGGTGTCGTCGGCCGGGTTGATGAACCGCTGCGTGATGGTGGCCTTCATCTTTCCCACGCCGCGCCGCACGCAGCGAGGTCGGTCCGGAGGAGGCTCCGTCCCTCGTCGGACGGGTGCATCACCGATGCCGAGCAGACGGCGCCCTGGCTCGAGAATCGGCCCGAGCTCAACAGCGGTACCGCACTCGCGGTGCTGGATAAAGACGCCATTCTTTTTTCCCTCCATGGAGATGGCAATAAACTGGTCAATGTCACAAGGACCGCTCCATGCTGGATATGTGTGTTAGAAAAATAAAAATAAAAAAAAGGACGAGGACGGCCAAGGCTCCGGGATCTTTAGGGTCACTCACTTGTCCACACAGTCGCCTTTGGGGCAAAAAGAGACCGAAAGTTTTTCCATTCCGAAGCATCACGATAGACAGGCCATCCCTTGCAAATCTCAGTGATGGCAAACCGATCGAGAAGGTCTTCGGCTGTGCCGTTGATGTGCGTGAACACGCGTGTATGGGGGTCTTGCGGAGAGGTCATGGTAGATAACAGTGGCAGAGATGGTTAGGAGAATGGAGAAATATAGAGTGCTTGTGTGAGAGAAGAAGTCAAGGAATGGATATCAACTCTGTGGAAGTTCCACGGCTGATATATAAATGTCGAGACAATGCCACTTGAATAGTAGAACGACTAGAAAAACAAAAAAAAAAGACATCATGCGGACGCTGCAGACCGCCAACACATACATGGCGCATAACGCGACTACATTACCTTTGGACTACAAAGGTAACGAATCGAGCTGCTCTTTTACGGCTTCATCGTCCTCCTTCTGTTGCTTTCTTTGCTCTTCTTCGTAGACCATCCATTCTCCGAGATGGCCAGAACAACTCTCTCGCCAGTTCAGACACACATTGCTGCTGGCACCCGTATAGTGCGGAATATGGTGACCAATGAGCTCGTCCTCAGGCCCTCCTTTCTGATCTGCTGTATTTCGGGGCAAATTAAATATGTTTGATTTACTGTTGCGCTTCCATTTGATCTCCGTTTTGCATGCACACCGGGCAGGTATCACACACATCCGCGTTTTACCCCTCTCTTATTCCCATGCCGTCCGTGATTTGCTTTTTTTTATTTTTTTATTTTTTTTGCAAAACCCATGCTCTTTCCAGCTTGGTGCAGAGACGGGTCCAGACCTGGAGAAGGCATACGTGATGGCAGGATATGCGGTATGCATCGCATGCGGGAGTCAGCGTTGAGATGGTGTAGGGGCGGAAGACAGATTGCAAGGCTTGCAAAAAAAAAAAAAAAAACGTTGGTACATGGTAGCGATGCAGCAAAACTGCACATGGAAACCCAGGGAAAGTGACCAATGAACAATAAAAGCACACCTACAGAGTAAAAGGAGCCTTGTTTTGAAAAAAAAAAAAAACGGTGAGCCTGGCAAGTTAACAACCCGACAGCTGGCCGCGATATGTACATTTTTGGACCGTACCTATTCTTTATTCCCGCGCCTTCTTTTTCGTTGGCATGCTTTTTTTTATCACCCTCTTCTTTTCGGTTGACACGTCTCCTGCATGCAGACTGTGCATGTCTCTTGTGCGCACTCGACTTCTCCTTTTGGATGGTTTGTATCAACGTCGGACAGAGTTTGTGCAATAACTAGGTATGTACAGGAAATACATCAAATGGAAAGGGAGTACAGAGGCGCAGCCGACCACCAGAAAAAGGAAGCCGGTCAGATATATTAAAATGAATTATCTTGTTTTTTTTTATCTTTTGCTGAAGGAAGTTTATATTGTTTTTTCGTCTTGTTTTCTAAACAAAAGAAAACGAGGCACGGCTCAGTCGATCTGTAGGCATAAACAAGAACTGGTGGACAGCACGCGGCGTGGAGGTTTTTCGAACCCTGCAGACCGCAAAGCTGTGCTGCAGCCGTCTGCATCCATCTTACTGCATATTAGAAGCACCTACCTTGCGCGCAACCAAGGACCGCAAAGGGAAATGATGGATCTAGACCCTTCTTGCATATTTTGTCTGTTTTGTAATTTCGTCCATTTTGTCCATTTTGTTCATTTCGGCTGTTTTCTCCTTTTTGTTTGTCGGCTTTTCCGTTACATGTCCCCCAACATCCTTGATTTGTGCCTCCCGAACGGCATCCTGCATGCTCTGATGCAAAGGGAAGCGCCTGTGACCAGACTTGCGCCTCGCGGACCATCCGGCGTTCTCGCCGGTGCACTCTGCGTGGCGCTCACGGCGGTATGCGTTTGACTTTTTGCAGCCTGCCACGACGACTGGCCAGTGAATCTTCTGCGCCCAGCCTGCGAATCGCGGCCCTGCAGCTTGTTCTCACTGCATTCCATGTATGTACACTCTGTGCCGCCTTGCAACAGCTCCATGTGCTTCGTGTGTCTCGTTTGTCTCGTGTGTCTCATGTGTCTCGTGTGTGTCTCGTGAGTTTTGTGCACCCTGTGCGGCGTATGTTGGTCTGTTGGTCGACGACGATAGGCCAGTGTTCGGATTGCCAAGCATCACGACACACGGATAAGAAGCAAGCTGGGCCACTTGGGCGAGGCTTTTGCGAGAAATAGACGATTGCATAGACGGACAGATATATGTCACAGAGCAACTGCAAGCTCCCATCATATTATTCTGTCACATTTTCACATTTTCGTCTTTTCGGCTGTCGCTTTTTTTTTCTTTTTGCGTCCTTCGGCGTTGATGATTTTCTTTGTGTTTCCAATATTTACATTGAAAGCGGAAAGCAACGGGCTAAAACGTCGACACCCTTGCGGCCTTCCATGTTTTGGTGAATCCTTTTGTCCTTTTGTCCTTTTGTCCTTTTGTCCTTTCGTCCTTTGGTCAAGTGGGCATCTTGCCTGCATATCTCATATCGGCTTGTCTACCCTGTGTTTCCTGTCTGTGTTGCCTCCTCCGTGCTGCTTGCATTGTCTACATCTTACTGTTATATGAAATGCCTGCAGTTTCCTGCATTTCGTGCATCACCAGCCCCCCCCCCCTCCACCTTGCATTCAGCCACCTTTTATGTCAAACAATGTAAGCCCCATCGAACGGGAAGTAAGGCGACACAAGACACATGTACGCCAGCGGCCGCACTGTCAAGAGAGACCAAGACCAATATGCAAAACCAAAAAGGCAGAAAACGGAAAACGGCAAACGGCAAAAGCAGAAACACAGAGCGGAAATAGCAAGGGTGAGAGATAGCAAACCTCTTTTTTATTCCCTCCAATAAGTTCAGGCAGGTCTTTTCATTTTTCATTTTTCATTTTCATTAGGTTTCTTTTTCTTTTTCTTATTTTGTTATGCTTTTTTTTTATTTCGGGAACATGGGTTTGTTTTATTCTATCATTTATCAATTCTTCAATCCTTTAAAATTAATCATCCAGACCGGGGCAGTTCTCCGATGTGATACTGGTAATCTGCGAGTAGTCAAAGGGGTCGGTCCAGATGAGGTTGAAGCTGTCATCGGGATAGGCCTGGACATCGTCGGCTCCGAGCTTCTCGGCGATCTTTTGGAGCTCGTCGTGCTCCCAGCTTGACAAAGAGTTAGTATTAGGTGTAATACGGGGCTGGCAAAGATTGCTTACCAAATCAGAATGTCGCCGGTACCGTCGTAGTTGTCGACAACGTCCTTGACGCAGTCCTCGTCGTCACGGTCGCAAGAGGTGTCAACGGTCAGGCCGAGGTCGCCAGCCAGAGGCTGGACGGTGTCGAGAGGACGCTGGCGCTTGCCGCTCGACTTGGGCTTCTGGGCCATGATGTGGCCAATGTTGAACTGGCTCTGGGCGCCAAAGACGCTGCGCAGGCACTGGGCGCGCTGCTGGCCCTGGGCGCTGAGGCCGTCGCCCGAGTCGGGCTTCTCGCCGTGGCGGATAAGGTAGACGGTCGGGCCCGTCTTGTCTGCGCTGGAAGAGCTTGCCGGCGCCGCAGCAGCCGAACCAGCCATGGCAATGGCGGCAGTAGCAAGGAGGGAGAACTTCATGTTAGGCGAGATGGTGATGATGGCGATGAACAGCGAGAACTTGTCATGAAAACAATCAAGGAACCGCTGCTCTCTTTTATGTTGTCTGATCTCGCTGGGCCATGTCCACGTGCCTCGTTTGTCTGGCTCGTCGGATCATGGCAAAGCTCTCCCCCACTAACACGAGAAGAGAGTTGCAGTCGTCTCGAAGGTGCGTCCGTGGGCAAGATCGTCGCTGCACCTCTACCTCCGCAAACATTACCCAGAAATAAACAAGGAAAAAAAAGCGTTAAAAAAAGAAAGAGGAAAAAAAATACCGGACCTCCAAAGAGCCATATGTAGGTCATCCTTTGTCATGGACAGCACGTGGGCTAGTCTCTGTGTCTTTTTGGAGCCATTTCGCAGGACAAAAGGGTTCGGTCCCCAGGTTTCTTGATGGCCGGCCCACTAGTAAAAGTGCTGATCTTGCCCGATACACTTCTCCGACGCCCCATGCATCGGCAGCGGTAAGGGAGGGGATGTGGAAAAAAAGGAGCCTCAAACCCACGACTCGAGCAGAAAGAAGAAAGGAAGCCGTAGAGAAAACAACTTAACCACTGGGGTACATGTACAGAACTGGGGAATAAAACAAGGAACGACAACCATACCCGGAGGAAGCTTCCATTTTCGATACCGATTGTGGCTTGCGAATGCAGGAGACAATGGCTCAAATGCGAGCGACTTCTCGCACTCTGTGAAAAAAGATCATCGTTGCATCGTCACATCGTTGCATCGTGCGAGGATGAGCTTCAGTTTTCGTCACCGACAGATCTGTCAAGCTACCGGCCACCAAATAGGTACCTATCGACTCGTCACGTCCAAGGACAACTGTGACGTGGCATGAACATATTTATATATATATAATGTATATGTGTGTATATAGGTAATCATTGCTTTCTCAAGAAGCGCCCAGCCGCAGATCTGTCGCGACAATGAAGGTATCGAAAAGAAAAAGTACACAAAAACCAATAATCAAAACATGAATGTAACCAAAAAAAAGAGAAAACCAAAAAAGAGACAGCGCATACAAAATAAAAGATTCAAACAGCACGCGTTACTCCTTCTTCCCCTTGCCCTTGTCGACACTGCTGGTGCTTTGGTCGATACGGAAGCTGAAGTCGACGACACCGACGAGGCGGCTGACATCTTGGATCATGCCCTCCAGATCATCGCACACAAGTGTGCTGCAGACCTGGAGGACGGCAAACTCGGTGTAGCCGTGCTGCTCGATGTTGCCGGCATCCAGCAGGCCCCGGAGTACGGCAGCCTGGCCCGTTGTGGGCACACGCTGCAGCGGGGCGCCGAGGGTGGCCGTGGCGAGCGTCGAGGCGGCCTGGTCGGGCATATCGCGCCAGGCAGGACGTTCTGATGTCGCAAAGGAGCCTGCTCTAAGCGAGCCGGCGCGCATCGACGCCTGCGAGAAGGACGCGGCGGCAATGTGCATCGACTGCGTAGCTCCTGGGGGCGGGCCGGGAGCATCGCCCTCCTCAAAGACATCGTCGTCTTCGGTCTGGCGGACGTACAGGCCGTCGTGGTGGCCCTGCTCGCGCTCGCTGACGCTTGCGTTATCGGGGCGCCAGCTCTGCTTGCCCCAGATGCTGTTGCGACGACGCGAGGGCTGTCTCTGCGGCGGCGCACTGGCACCCGTTGTTGTCGCTGTAGTGCCGGCGCCGGCGCCGGCGCCGGCACCGACGTTACCGTGCCCATCTGCCGATGTCGGCCGCTTCAGAGCCAGCAGCTGACGAGTCAGCTCGTATGGCCGCGGCAGAGGAATGTACGGCGGCAGCGACTGGCCCGATAGCAGCGAGTTGGACAAGAGAGCCAGCGTCGATAGGATGGTGTAGTGCGTGGGTCCGACACCGCGAATGAGGTCGCGCAGCGCCTTGATCCAGGCGTCGTCGCCGTCGCGGGTGGGTGTGTGGCGCGGCGACCAGGTCACGGTGTAAGTCATGAGGGTGAGGTAGTTAAGAATGCGGCCGGAGCGCAGGATAATGTCTTCGTAGGTGCTGCGGGGGAACTGGCCACCAATGGTCGGCTCCCATCGCTGCCAGGCCGCGTGCATCTGCAGTGACGGCAGCAGCAGCATGAGCTTGACGTACAGCTTGTGGCGGATCTTGAGCAGGCGGTGCATGGGCGTGCCGGGCATGTGCATGTCGCCGCCGGTGCCGTTCATGCTCGACTTGAGAATCTCGTGGATCGTGCTAAAGTAGTTGGCCAGCAGGTACATGGTGGCGCTGAGGTCGCGGCGCAGCCAGGCACGGTCCGTCATGGGCTTGGGGAAGATGGTCCAGATAAAGGCGACAAAGCTGCCGCCGGACACGGCTGCCAGACGGTAAGGGGCGAGCTCGTAGATGGGGTAGTAGCGCTGGCCGGTCGACGTGGCGAGGGGGATGCCGATCTTGCGGACCTGCAGCTCGTAGGCAATGATGAGCGACTGGGTGACAATGGTAATCATGCTGGCCGCCATGAAGCGCGGGTTCTTGATGAGGAAGTAGTACTCGACAAACATGAGCAGCCAGAGCATGACAATGACGCCAGCCGTCTTCTCGTCGACAATGTACCACACCACCAGGGACATGACCATGGCCAAGAAGCTGCCAAAGATGCGGCAAAAGAAGCCAAAAATAGACTGACCCGAGGTCTCGGTCATGCCAATAGCAATAATGATCATGGCCCACACCAGGCGCTGCTCCTGGAAGAAGACCTGAGTATGGTGCAGGAAGCACACGATGCCGATCGTCATGGTGGCACAGGCAACGCGCAGGCCAAAGACAGACTCGTGCGAGCCGAGGAAGCGCGAGATGCCGCGCAAGACGTTACCAAATCGCTCCCACGCGTTTTCGGGCGGCAGATGCTCGGGGTCTTTCTTGCTGCCGTACCCATCGCCCATGAAGACGACGTTGAAGTCGGGCTTGAGCACGTCGTCGGTGCTGTTGTTCGCCGTATCCTTGTTGTTAAAGACGCCAAAGAACCATTTACGCAGGCGGCGCAAGGTGGGGAAGAGGAAGCGTGTCTTGTCCATGACGCCGTCAGCCACGCGCTGGTCGGCAAAATCGACAAAGTCCTGCACGGCCTCGCCCGTGGCCACCATGAGCTGCTCCATGTAGAGGATAACATAGAGTTGCGACTGGCGGTGCTCGCGGGCCACGAGGGCAGGGTCGATGCCGTTGGGGTGAGCTTTGGAGGTTGGGGGCAGGTCGGCCATGAGGCCGCGCTCGCGAGCCCATATGCGCAAGATCTCGTTTCGGGTGCTGGAGAACTTGCTGATCTTTTCGTGGACGACCTTGCCAAAGCCCTCGTCGCCCGGGTTGATAAGGTCCGCCTTGGCTTCGACATCAGCGTCGGGGGATGCCGTGGCGGCCGCCGCGGGCGACGCAGCAGGCGCCGAAGAAGCTGCCGCCGGGTCGTTAACCTCGGCGACCTTTTCCTTGCCATTGTCCATGTTAGACGAAGCATCGTCATTGTCGACGCCGTTGTCGACGCTTTGCGAGCCTCCTCTCGAGCCACCTCTCTCTGTAGCCTTGTTGGCCTTGGCGGCCTTACGGCGAGCACGGGCGGCCTTATCGTTGGCCTTTTGCTCTTTGGACTTTGGCAGGAGGCCGAGCTGCAGACCGGCATGCTGGAGACCTTGGTCAATGGCTTCGGATAGCAGAGCAAAAGGTTCGTGCAGCTGGCGCATGACGTCGTTCCAAATCTGACGCTCCCTTTCCTTGATTCTTTGCTCCTCTTCGCTCAGCGTATCGTCCTTCTTCCATCCGCGGGACTCGGCGGTGCGCTGGAAGATGTCCATAATCGTGCTCATGCCGGTGACGGGGACAAAGATGGAGCGCATCAAGCGGACAATCTCGCTGAGGTCGTGGGCGGTGAGCTTGCCAAAGGCAGCATCGCGTTTGGCAAAGCCCAGTTCCTGGTTCATCTTACCGGCCAGCTCACGCATCGCCGAGATTGTGTCGCGGAGCGCCTTGGCCGCCTTTTCTTCCTTGGTAACGCGCGCCGCCTCCTTCTCTTCCTTTTCCCGCTGCTCCTGCTCCTCCTTTGTCATTTTCTTTCCAAACAGACCGCGCCTCTTGTTCTTTTTCTTTTCGTTCTTGTCAGGGCCCAGATGGCCGACAGAGGTCTCGACGGTGGCAAGCCGATACATGTCCTCGCGCTCGAGACCGTGCAGATAATCGCCCTGCTGCTTGATGCACTTGCGCAGCAGGCCAATGGCGCCGCCCATCTGCTTCATAATGATAGTGCGACTGGAGAGGGGGAAGATGAAGAGTGAGACACCGGTGGAGATGGCCATGGCCGTGAGCATGACCGTGTAGAGCTGGCGAACCAGGTGCAGAGCCGCCGACATGGACGTCATGAACGGGCCCTGGGTGCAGGCGACGTTGATAAAGATGGAGAACAGGATGGAGGGTATGTTAAAGGTGGGCAGCTTGGCGCGGATCACGTTGACCAGCCAGATGCAAAAGACGAGCCAGACGGCGCAGACGGCTGACTGGCTCGAGCTGTAGGGCGGCTGGCCGGACGCCTGAAAAGCGGCGAGCTCCTCGGGTGTCAGGACGCCAGCAGTGTTGTTGCGCGCCTGTACGCCGCAGAAGAGGACAAGCAGGGCGAGGGCAGCGCCGGCGCTGACAGACAGGACATTGAGGATGAGCATCTGGATGAACTTGCCGCGGGGCAGGATGGCGACGGTGATGGCGGAGACGATGGGAACGAGGTAGCCTAGCGTCAGAAACTGGTTGCTGAAGCTCTGGGACTGGTAGAGGGCGATGGAGATGGTGGGAGGAAGAGAGCCCCTGGAGTCAAGAATCAGATGTGAGTATGCTGGTCATTGGCAGGGGCGAGCATGAAAAACTTGGGAAAACAAACCAACTTACTTGAACATTTGCATCAGCATACGGTTGTCGATGCCGTAGCGCGTCATGAACGCCTTGATCCACGATGGCTTGGGCGGCGCACCGGCATCGCCCGCTCCTTCATCCGAGGCATTGTTGTCGCCGGGCGCGAGATCGTCGGCGGCCGTGGCAATGGATGCTGCCGTCGCGGCCGTGGGCACGCGCCGCACATTGTACGGTGCCCCCTCCGATGCGACACCAGCACCAGACGCCGCATCACTTGCATCCGCCGCGCTGCCGGCCTCATCTTGTCTGTTGCCGCCATTAATTGGTGCATATCTTCCGTTGCCGGTGTTGTTATTGCTGTTGCTGTTGCTGTTGCTGCTAGTAGTAATGCTGCTCGATTCGTCTTCTTCTTCTTCTTCCAGCACGGGCGGGTGCGCATCCGACACCGGCAGAGGCTTGCGCGGCGCGTCGGCCATGGCTGTCGCGGGTGGCACACACACACACACACACAAACAGGTCGTCGTACGGAGTACAGTGCCGTCAATGTCGAGATATAAAAAAATGATGTTACATGACGCGCCAAATAAGAAGAAGGAATTGGCGACGACACGACGACGATATAGGAAAGTAGGGATAAATATTTTTTTATTAAAAAAGACTAAACGGGAAGGTGCACACGGCGCCGATCTAAGGAAAGAAAGGAAAGAGGGGGTTTTTAGCGACACTAGAGCTGACTTCGGCAGCCGCTTGGGTGGTCGCGAACAAAGATGCTCTAGCAAAATAGGCGCTGCATAACTCTCCGAGCGGCGCGTCTTGGGAGTCGGCAGCCGCAGTGCACCGGAATGGCAAAGCGACCCACTTTGTGAATTACAGCGGTGTGTCTCCGAGTGCCCGTCATAGGGGGCGACTGGCACAATGTTTTGGCGAATAGCTGCGATTTCCAGCGTCTTCCGGCGGCTCTCCGGCACCCGTCCAGCGGGCTATGACACGCTATCTACTCCGCACATCCCAGTAAGAACACGCCTTGGCATGCAGAAAAATAATAAAACTAAACAAAATGGCGGGCGAGTCAGGGTTTGGGCGCAAAACAGGATACTCTTGTACGACGTACAGAGTAGAAGAAAGCAAGACACGAGTCATAGCCGTTGCTGCACGCATCGGTAATGCGGTATGAAAGCTGCTGCATTGTGATCGACTACGCGAATCTGTGGCTCTGGCAGACAAAGACATGCGATTTGTCCATCCTTTGCAGGGAATACCTGCCATGCCCATCGTGTTCCTTTGCACTCTTACAATATACCTACCGAGCAGACCGGCCTTTTATTTCTGATTGATCCGTTCATGGACGAGCTTGAAGAGAATCCAGTGTGGAAGAAAAAGAATAAAAGAGGAATAATAATCCCGAGAGGCAAATGTCAGATACGACGTCAGCTTTTAGCCCTCCATACTTACTTAGGTACCGGCATACCAGACTAACTTGAAGAGTAACTAGAAGCTGTCTCATGCACAGATCTGCCACGATACTACTGAATCTACGCAGAAGTATGGGCCTTGAGGATTTACTAAACATTTGTATGCATAGAAGAAAGGCATAGACAGTCTACTCTCTTTTGGACGAATACGTCTGCACGCGAACAAAGTCCCGTCCATAAAAAAAATACAGGTCTCGACTCCAATGCACTCTCTACATAATGAAACCGGTCTACACAAAAGATCTTTTTACCAACGAGCCATCTAGCGTGGCGCGATGGCGTTCATGACGTAGTAGCAGAGGGCGTGCTGTATAAGATGCAGCCCCGTTGGAGAGAGTGCGACATGTATAAGCCAAGAAGCCCCCCATGTCACCATGCAGAGTGTGATCCGACGAGGCCGACTCCTAGCAAGCATTTCACGGACTTTAGCAAGCATGCCCAAGAGAAAGACACCTCCAAGTGGCGACACGGCTGGCCGAGCAGGTCGAAACGGCCAAGCTGGCGCAGACGGCCAGGGTGAGACTTGTCGCAGCGCGGCGTCTCAGAATGGCGGACAGAATGCTCTTAGACAGCCTCATCCGGACCACCAGGCTGCGTCCGACAGTGGCATCGTTCTGCGTCAGTATTACCCGCCTGAGATGTCGACGGCCCGTGCCCATGCCTACCTTGACGGCACGCTGCCGACGCCCATGGCTGTTCTGGACGATGCCATGAAGGAAGCCACCAACAAGGCCAATGCCGATGCAAAGAAGACGAGCCATCGCCAGCCCAAGTGCATGGTTCATTGGTTCCGCGCCGACCTGCGGGTGAGCGACAACCACGCTCTCTCTAGCGCGGCCGAGGCTGCACAGGCGGCCGGCGTGCCGCTCATTGGGATTTATGTCGCCAGCCCTCGCGACTGGTCGGCGCACAGAACGTCGCCGGCACGCGTCGATCTTGTCCTGCGGACGCTGCGAGTGCTCGAGCAGGACCTGGCTGAGCTCAATATTCCGCTGCACATGACCACGCACGACGACGCGGCGGCTGCCGTCCTGGATCTCCTCGAGACGTGGGATGCCCAGCTGTTTGCCAATATCGAGTACGAGGTGGACGAGCTGCGGAGAGACACGCGCATTGTGCGGGCGTGCGCGGCAGCCGGTCGGCGGGTGACGCTTCTTCACGATACCTGCATTGTGCCGCCCGGCGAGCTGACGACGACACGACGCGGCGAGCAGCGGCCGTATGCCGTGTTCACGCCGTGGTACCGAGCCTGGCGGCGGCATGTCAGCGAGCACGCGGATCTCGTCGAGCTGTCTCCGCCTCCCGGAAAACAGAAGCGGCCCGAGGACGAATCGCTATTTGATTGTGCGGTGCCCGAGGCGCCCGAGAACAAGAGGCTATCGTCCGACGAGGAGCGAGAGCGTTTCGCGACGGCATGGCCCGCCGGCGAACACGCAGCCCAAGAGCGGCTGGCCGAGTTTTGCAGTCGCGAAAACGGTCGCATGGCTTCGTACCTGGACCATCGCGACCTCTTGGCCGATGCACATGGCACCTCGGCCATGTCGCCGTACATTGCCTGTGGCGCCATCAGCGCGCGCACGTGTGTGCACACGGCCAGCGAGCATGCGGGTGCGCCTGTGGCCGGCGAGCGAGGCAGCAAGGGGTTTCGCGAATGGGTGAGACAGGTAGCCTGGCGAGACTTTTACCGGCATATTCTCGTGGGGTGGCCTTTTGTCAGTATGAGCAAGGCTTTTCGACCAGTGTACAGCAACGTCGCATGGTCGTACAATGCTGACCACTTTGCCGCCTGGGCCGAAGGTCGCACGGGCGAGCCGATTGTCGATGCAGCCATGCGCCAGCTGCGTCACGATGCATGGCTTCCGAACCGCGCGCGCATGGTGGCCGCATCGTACCTGGCCAAAGACTTGCTGCTCGACTGGCGCATGGGCGAGGTCTACTTTATGGAGCATCTGATTGATGGCGACGTGGCCAGCAATACCGGCGGCTGGGGCTTTGCGGCCGGTGTCGGCGCAGACCCGCAACCTTACTTTCGCGTGCTCAACCCCAAACGACAGGCTGACCGGTTTGACCCCGACGAGGAGTACATTCGTCGGTGGGTGCCAGAAATGGGCACGGACGACTACCCACAGCCCCTGGTGGATCACAAGGAGGCGCGGCAGAAAGCCCTGGACGCGTACAAGAAGGGGCTGGAAGTGATGCGTTGAGAGAGAGAAGATGAGAGGATGCACGATTTATGACAAAGAGTAAAATCAGGCAAAATATAAAAGTACTGCATTGGCTGGAAAGTGCAAAGTATAGTAAAATCATGTTCATACATTTAAATATAATCATATATCCCATCATTGGTGATGCTTGGTCATCACCAGGGTTGTCCCTTTTATAATTTAGTGGACAATCACCTCCTCCTTGTCGATGCTGCGGGCGTCGGTGGCATTCTGCATGTCGGCCATGACAGCCTCGCGCGTCTTCTTGTCGCGCTTGTCAAAGTAGAGCATGCCGGTGACCCAGAACATGAGCGCAATGGAAACGGCAATCATGGCCCACATGCCCTTGTTGAACCACGGCGCGTCCGAGGCACCGTAAAAGATGATGCTCCACCAGGCGTTGACGGCGTTGCTGCCCAGGTTCATGCCGGCGAGGACGATGCCGCGGTAGAGGGCATCCTCGTAGCGCATGGCGTCGTTGCACCAGGCGAAGAAGGTGGCCTGGCAGGCGTAGACGGTGCCGGCCCAGTAGTAGGCGGCAAAGGTGATGCGCGACGACGACGACAGCGTCGGGTTGCGCGCGGCGACCAGGATCATGATCGAGGTGGCAATGCCCGTCAGGCCGATAAAGTAGCCGACGAAGAAGCGGCGGCCGCCCCAGAAGTCGGTCAGCGTCGCCCAGAAGAGCGTCGCGACGATGCCCACGGCCGAGACGCCCGAGGGGTAGTTGTTGAGCTGTGGCACGGTGTACTTGATGGTCGGGTGGCTCTTCATGTACAGCGACAGCAGACCGTTGCTCGAGAAGGACTCGAGCTCGCCGGCCAGCACCCACAGCATGACGAAACCCCACCAGTACCACGACGTCAGCACCGTGCGCGCCAGCGCCCAGTTGAGGCGCCGCTTGTGGATCGTGCCCGTCACGCGGTCGACGTCGCCGTCGTCGCTGTCCTCGATCGCCGGCACGCGCTCGCAGGCCAGCTGGCGCTCCGCCTCGGTCAGGTAAAAGGCCGTCGTCGTGTGCGGCGTGTCGGGGAACAGGACCAGGCCGTAGATGGCCACGGGCACCGTGAGCAGGCCGTCAATGATAAACAGCCAGCGCCAGCCCGCCAGGCCGTGGCGGCCGTTGAGCGAGTTGAAGATGCCCGTCTGGATAAAGCCACCAATCATCGTGCCCGCCAGGCCCGACGCCGTAAACAGACCCGAGCGCTTGCCCAGTTCGCGCTCCGTGTACCACGCACCCAGGATGTAGTGCGTGCCCGCAAACGTCGTCGCCTCGCAGATGCCCTGGAAGAAGCGGATCGCCATGATGGCCTGCGGTTTGTGCGCCGACGCCGTCACCATGGTCAGGCCGCCCCAGAGCAGCATCATGACGGGGAAGTAGATGCGAGGCTTGATGTAGTGCAGGGCAATGTTGGACGGGATCTGGCCAATGACATAGCCGACGGTGAAGCAGGTGTTGATGATGTTGAGCTGGTCACCGACAAAGCCGAGATCCTCCCGCATGCCCGACACATAGGCATTGGTCAGGTTGGAGCGGTCGAGCTGCAGGGTGTTAGCACGGCATCCTGATGGCGACAACGACAGAGGGAGAATGAAATCCAATCAAATAGCAGGTGGTACTACTCACATAGTTGATAAAGTAAGAAACACAGCAAAAGGTCAGAATGAAAAAGTCAATCTTTTGCACAAGGCGACGCTCGCCCGGCTTGTAATTGTTGGAGAAGTACTCCTTGAGCCTGGAGCCAGCCATCTTGTCTGTCTTGTTCTGCTGTGATGCAATTTCTTTTTTATGAGAGAAAAAGAAAAGAGTGTTGCAAAAAAGGTGATAAACAAAGAGAACAGAGAATAGATAGCCAAACACGGTGACGTCGCGTGTGACGGCGCGAGCGTCTTTGTGTGTTGGAAATAGGGGTGCTGGATGTGATGGCGAAGACAGGAATGGCCTGTTCGATGAGAAATAAAAATAAAAGAAAGGAATTCGCTCGACTTTTAAGTGCCTTCTCTAGAGAGCACGGGGACCAAATAAGTCCATTTGACGCTAGGTTGCGATAATGCTCTCAAATGCGTGCCGTTGCCGGAGAAGAAACGACACTCTCGCACTTTGCCGGGCTGTCTTGGCTTAGCTTGGCCGCTGCCATTAGTATGGGGTGCTCCTCCGTAGGGGGAAAAAGGGGGGCCTGTCGAGGAAGCGGAGTGGAGGAGGAACCTTTTACGGAGTAGCGCAGGTGCCCGCTCGCCTCGATGATAGATCTGCAGAGACTGCGGAGAACTCCTACACATTCATGTAAGATACAGTTTGCGAATGGTATGGGCTGTGGAGGTGCCACACGGAGATACCCTGCCGGTTGTACCGTCAATGTTTTGATGTACCATACTGCCCTGGTCGACCACAGAATCATCATGTACGAATAGAGGTAAACAAAATAATAGAAGGATTTCAAGAATACAGGGATCAAGTTTGGTTGAAGCTGCACGTCCCTGACTCGTGCAAATTTGTGCATGCATATATTGTGCGCATTACTGTTACAGAGTACCGTACTGCATGCTCAACCATCTTCTACATGTACGTAGGTATGTATCTGTATACATGTGGGGTGTGCTATGCAATCTTAAGTTCGTGCGTTGCGTATCTTGTGTGGGGATGTGACTTCTTTATCGTCCTGTTGTGAGCTGTTTTCTCGTCGTCTTTGTTGTTATTTCCTATCTCATCGTGATCCTGCCTCGTCCCTACGAAGTACGCATAGTTTCAGTCCTCGTCTTCCAAATACGGAAAGTAATCAAAGAATGAAAAGAAAGTCCCCCAAGATACGCAATCAATAAAAGATAAACCCAGGGTAGAGAAGCGATATGCATGTAGCGTCTCGCTTGATTGCGAAGCGAACGCGGAGAATGCTTCGAAAAGAGGACCGCTAGAAGAGAAATGGAGTCATCAGATAATAGCCTCTTAACCTTCTTGGAACATATGGGGTGGGAAGGGAGACGACAAGCACCAAATAAAAAGAACGAAAGATGATACGGGCTGCGCCGGACCAATGACAAGCGGCATGAGCTCGGAAAGTGGGGACCGAGACCCAATACGCGTGACCGTTGGTGGCCCGGGGTGTATCTGCCCTACTGCCCCCCGTACTCCGTAGTCCGACCTATCTCTCGTGCCGGCGCACTACCGCTAAATGGGAATTGATTCCCTTCCCTTTTGGGCCTGGCGCCGATGGTCGCATGAGCCTTTCCGCCAAAGACCGCTTGAAAAGAGGCAATGCAAAACCCCAACTCCACGTGGAATTATACTGAAGAAAAATCGGTGAGTGCGTGTCCTGCCTATCGCTGTTTTCTTTTTTTCTGCCTGTCTCTTCTTTTCTTGTTTTCCCCTGGTATCTCATAAGAAAAGCTGTCGTCATCGTCCCCGTTTATATTTATGCCTAATATAAGAAAAGGAGTGAGAGAGGAAAAAAGGAGAGCCAAGAAAGAGAGAGAGAGTTACTCGTGTGATCGAGATGCTCGTACAACGTACTAATAGAGCCAAGACAATGCCCCAACTCTCCACACACAAAACGATTTCTACAACGTAATCGATATTTCCAAATAGAAGAACACTGTGAGAATACAACACCGAGAGCAGACAATCCCCAGGTTTTCATTGTGATAGTCTGGGGAAGTTCCAAGACGATGGAAAGTAATCTGGGCCCTCGTATGGATCGAGTCTGGGGTAAAATAAAAGAGAAAGAGGAAAGCGAGCACGACTTTTGCCCGTTTTGTCTTACGAGCATGTTTATTTGCTTTTTTATTTTTTTTTGGCGTGTGCAACGTACAAAGTACAGACGGCACTTGTGCCGCCAGTTAGTTTTGCGGTGTCTGTTGGCTGTTGGTCTTTACCGGTTGACGGAGAGGGGGCGATAAATGCAACCAAAACTAACATGCTTGGCAGTTGGTGTCAGCGCCACGGCCTCCCACGGCCAGTCCTTCGTTCTGTCCCCAACGATTTCAGATTTGATTTCCCCGCTTTCCACACTCGGTTCCAGAACCAAAGGGCGCAGGGGTCTTTGGCATCGTATGTCGTACACAACAAGTATCAAAAACAAAACACCACACCACAATAGTATCAGATTGTGCGACCTTACTTCGGAGAAAGATATAGCCGCGCGTGTGATAATGGGGTGCGGCAAAAAAAGAAAATAATAAAATATCTTTTTTTTTAAAAAAAAATAGACCCTTATGTGTTTTGTTCTTTACCTGCCGTACTTGCCTACCTGTCCATGTGATGAATAGCATTGCATGAATTTCACTCGTTTACGGCTTACATGTGTATTTTTACTGCCATCTCATATAAATAATGCCGCCTTGTTAAGCGAGAACTCGGAATTTAGAATGTGGAATATGCTGAAAGATGAAAGTGTTCGCTTCAATGGTCCATTCTATGCATGTTTTGATGACAAGGTTTGAATTCGTTGTTCTTCCAATGCCGAGCAGGTCAAGCTTGGCTTGGACATATCCTGTATTTGTAAGGTCCTGTCGGTCGTAATTTCAAGTGCTTCACAATTCATCACAAGGCAGGTCTTCGAAGCATTAGCAGGGGAGCCCGGGATCTTGATGATCCACACGATGAATGCACCAACTAATACAACCCTTCTCTGCTCGCAGTGTACTCCTTTGGGCATCTTCCATAGGAAAGTTTGCTCAGGGACATATTCAATGATTCACTGGGATAGTTAGCATCACCAAGGCGTTTTCCTTGATCTCTTTACTTTTTTTCTTGTCCACCTACTGGATGGATGGGTTCTTACATCAAGCCTAGACACCTACCTGCACAACGGGTACCTACCTAAGCATTTACTTGGTTCCCGCACCGGGTTTCTTATTTGCGTTCCGAGTTCAGGAAAACGGCTTAAATGTTGCTACCTGCTATAGATTTATTTATTTTTATTTTTATTATTTTTTAGTTTTATCGGTGCAAGTTTATTGGTTTATTGTTGATTTTTTGGGGAAAAAAATTAGGTAGTTTACTTGCCAGCTATTTAATGGTTTTCTATCATCATTTCCATTTCATTTTCTCAGAAAAACAACCCTAATCAGAATATATTTCCTACCTACCTACCTACCTATATACCTATTTTTATTTACCTTCATGTTTTTGTTTTCTTTTTTTTGTTTCAAAAAAAAAATTGTTTTATGTATATTGGATTTGAAACCTGAAACTCGCAATAGGCACGGTTTCATACAATACCTACGTACCTACCAATGGGTAGTTATCTACTGCCTGGATTTCAAACCTGTCTTATTATCTACCTATTCATTTTGAGTTTCCCCGAGCAGGGCTTTATTTCCTATATTCATCGGACACCCAGCGAGGTGCTTCACCATTCCCATCCTGCGTACTCCGTACTATCAAGATCGAATGGACGAAAATATCCATCGCTGACATCCAATGTCTACCCAAATTCAATAACTCGCGCCGGTCAATGACACGAAAGCTACGACCTACCTAAATCACGGCAGCCCAAAAAAGGCACCATAGGTACAAACAATGGGATTTTTGTACGCATTCGTTCTATTACGGCGATGGTTCTTGGAATTCCGTCAACAAAGTACTCGCCGAGAAGGCCCCCTTTAATCCCCCTAGATCAATACTAGGGGGAATCGTGATGAAACATAAACCTGGACAGACATCAATCAACACTATCATCGCGCGAGGCATTCGTGTGCTCATGTTCTGTTGATTCCAAACGCGTACACGCGTAGAATCTCGGCAAATCGTCAAGTATAGCACTTTTCGTACTGTAAATAAGCCCAGAGCCGTACACGCTCAGGTGATCATCGACTAACCACGCAATCAATAGGCCACGCCGTTATGCTTGTTGCCATCCTCTCGCAGACCGGATGCCCATCTACGACAGCTTCCGGTCAGAGGTCTTACGAAAAGCGCGCGCTACCTATAGTGTGACTAATTGTTTATGCAGCGACGCGTAACTGCCGAGACAGAGACACAAAGTCAGAAATCGTGGACGCCAGCGGAGAATTTACACTGCTGATCGAGGCCTAATGGAGACGTTGATACGAGAGCAGGTGGACCGAGGTATACGGCTCACCCTCCTCGGCACACTAAGCCTTTTGCCTCTCCCTCCTATTCTCTCTCCCTCTCTCTCTCTCTCGGCCTCTCTAATTCTCCCGCCCTGCTCTTTCTCCCACCGGCCATACTCCGTACTCTTTGTTCATGGCCCACTGCTCTTTCTGCTCTCCCTCCTCCCCTCCCACCACCATTCTTCCACTGCTGCGCTCTCTTCCTCTTTGCCACCCAATCTTCCTCATTGCGATCTCCTCTTCCACCTTGCTGCTCCATCGTACATTCTGTTTGAATTGTCGCCTTGTTTTGTCGCGTAGTGCCGAGTGTGCAGAATCATTGCCGTAACCTTTGAACTTGGAATGATTCGTACTCGTAACGCTGCAAAGAACTAAACGAAAAGGACGAGATCATCGGATAGGATAAAAACTCAAGACAAACGCGAATGCAACAGAGATGTTTGTAAACTAGGATGAGAATGAGAAAGAAGAACAGAGAAAGGAATATGCGAGGAAGGAGATTATAAAATAGAGGAGAAGGAAGAGAATAAAAAGAAGGAAAGGAAAAGAAGGGAGAGAAAGAAGGAGGAGGACAGGGGGAGGAGAGGTCAAAGGACGAGGAGACAAGAGAAGAGATAATAGAATGGGAAAGGGGCAAAGATGGGAAAGGGGTAAAGATAGGATAGGGGAGAGATGGGATAGGGGAGAGATGGGATAGGGGAGAGATAGGATAGGGGAGAGATGGGATAGGGGAGAGATGGGATGGGGGAGGCGATGGGATAGGGGAGGCGATGGGATAGGGGAGGCGATGGGATGGGAGAAGATGAGAGGATAATAAAATGGGAAAGGGGTAAAGATGGACCGAGAGAGGACTGGAAGAGGAAGAATGTAGAAGAGAAAGATGATTCCTAGACAAAACAAGATGGAAATAGTATGGAGAACATTGTGCAGACGATATAATGCAAGCGGCGGAAAAAAGGGATGAAAAATGATCACTCACCCGCCCCCCATTCTCCATACTCTGTACACGAAGCACCAGTCCCACTGGCCGACACGAGGTCCGGCGAGGATTTCGACGAGAGCACCAATGGCGTACATGTATTTCGCACATACGGAGTCGGTAGGGAAAGGGGAGATGGCACAGGTCCACCGGGACCACATCAGCATACGTATGGTCAACTACCATAATGGAGACAAATTTAAAGGAAGAATCCGGGGACTCGGCGTCGGCGAGCAAGAACAAGGGGCCAAGTCGAAAAAAATGATGACGAGACAAAGGAAACATGCATGAGACGATGAGGGCATTGCACGATTACATATGGAGATGAGTAAATTAGGTATGCGGTGAGAACAAAAAGTAACGCAAACGTCTGTTTTTTTCTGTAACAAAATAGCAAAAACGCCATTGCCAGAGAATAAAGAAGGTAATCAAAGAATGGTTGACAAACATGATGCAGCAACAACGGGGCAAGAAGGAGAGAGCTGTGTTGACAAAAACGTAATGAAATTCAAATAAATGGACAGACGACGAAATTGCGAGAAAATGTATGAGCAGGCATCAAAGTGGATGAGGCAGACGAGGTTTTTTTGTCTTTTGTTCATTCTTAGGTTCTTTCTTCCTTTTCAGGTAGGCCGGTTTTGATGGAATGTCCTCTCTGGGCGAAAAATACCTAAATAAGAAAATGGCAATGAGAGGAACCATAGTTCCGCTTCTATACGTTCGCGGAGTGTATGGTCTGGCCATGCCTAATTTTTTTGTACGGGCACCATAGGTTGAATAACATGAAAACAGACATGGAACCTACACCAGCCCTAAAGAAAAGTACGTCTATTCGTCTAAAAAAAAAGATCCGTAGCAAGGCAACGATATAGTGATGACAACCGAGTAAGTTAACTCCCTAGCGTAGCCTCCCGTCTTGGCATATGCCGTCACCCTTCCCGCAGCAACTACTGGGTTTTTAATGTCTAGTGGCGGCTTTTGAGGCGTTTCACAGCGCAGAGCGGGTGAACTCCGCGACGCATCCGCACAATTTTCAGTCGAAGTGGGGAGTAATACGAAAGAGATTATGTGAACTGGCATTGTTCACAATATAGGAAATATAATTTTTATGTAAAACAGCCGGGACTAGGCATAGTCTATTCACATTCGCGCCAGTGATATAAGCATTACGGGATTGGGAAGGCTATCGCACGGGCCGGAGTGACGCCAGCGATGGTCTTCGCTTGTGATGCTTTCTGCCCCAGACTGATGAGTATACAACTCGCGAAGAGGCTTGGTCGGCGACGCGAATATGGGGCTGGTGGTCGATCATGATCAGTAAATGTCCAAACACAACACAGGCGGCCACAGCACGTGCCCACGGCCAAACCGTTAACGGGACGTTCAACCCGTAACATGAGACATGGCGGGGATGCGATTGAGGCTCTTCGTGTGGGGGCCGCGTGTCTGCAGCATGGGTTGGAGAAAGAGACAGACAGAGAGAGAGAGAGGAGAGAGGAGACAGGAAACACGTGGAGGCGAGTATCACAAATTCCATGACGAGCTTCGACAAAACAACGAGGCATTTAGCTTTGCAACGTCAAAGAAATGACGCTGGTTACATCGTGAACAGACGAAATGAGGGCGAGATGGACAAAAACGAGCGAAAAGATGGAAGTTTTATGGGAGTAAAAAAAGTATATTAGGAGGTGTTTCCTCGACCTCATCGTCCAACTTTTTTCTGTTCATCATCACACAACAATCATCACTCTCACACTCTCACAAACACTCCTCACTCTCTCACACACACTTTTTTAAACGTTTCTCACGTTTCCAACAGTGAGTCCCCTAGCCTTGAACTCCTCAAAGAAGCCTTTCTTCTCATTCTTCCTTTTCTAACACCAACCTTCCGACAGATCAAAATGAAGGCTGCTATGTTCGCTGCTGCTGGCGCTATGCTCGCCACCTCTGTCGTTGCCGACGGTGCTTTCCAGATCAACCTGTACAGCGACGAGAACTGCGGCAACTTCATCGGCCAGTGGAACGGCAACGCCAACGCGTTCTCGTCGGAGTCGAACAGCTTCGACGGCTCGGCCCACTCGTTCCTGATTGCCAACGCTGCTGGCGGCGGCTCGCCCGGCTTCGACTCGATCACTGCCAACGGCCAGCTTGCCTGCACCAACAGCTTCTGCTCGACCGCCACTGCTTGCCAGGTCGGCGTCTGCATTGCTGACGCTGCCCCCATCACCGAGCTGACCCTGTTCGTCCAGCAGTGCAACGTCAACACCAAGTAAGCGAAGAGGCTGCAGCCCTTTTCACTTCTTTTGTTGCTTGCTCTTTTCTTTTCCCATTCTCTTGGTGGAATCCAAGTTGGGGAGGCGGCTTTTATGAATCCTGCTAGGAGCATCGTCCTGGTAGCTTTTGGTTTCTGCCGGGCACTTTATTCCTCACGACTTTAGCATTGTTCCTTTTTCTTTTTCTTTTCCTTTTCTTATAAAACTTCTGGATGCATTATATAGTCTATCCTTCTTAGATCTCTAGATTGCGATAGAATCATATAAGCTTATATCCACACTTGCAGTATCTGATAATCTGTCGATTTTTGTAATAAGGTTGGTGTAGATGTAAACAAATGTAAAATAAAAAGTCTTCGCCATTTTTATGGGGCGTTGATTTTTGTATTAGTGATTGTCCCACAGAATGCGTAGGCGCTATGAATAGGCTCATCGGTGCTTTGATGGCCGACCCTCCAGGGCATGTCAATCTCTCCACTAGCACTAACACGGCACATTCAGCGCCGAGAGAGATAGGGGGGCGGGCTCCATCCCCAATGCGGAGTACACCAGCCAGCGACCGAGTCGGACGCCGGCCGCCCTGCCGTAGTACGAATTATTGCGGGCGAGTAACCGAAATAGGCAGTATGCGTCGTAATGCGCTAGGGTCAAAGCCAATTGATTTGTATTAGCACTGCAGTAGCTTTGCACCCAACAGACGCTTCCCGAACCTCTCCCCAAAGCAAATCATTTCAGGGGGGTTTAGACTAAGCGAATAAAACAACGCGGGATTCATCCCACGCTGTGAACCACCCCCTCACGTCCCCCGTCGGTTTTGCGAGCTGCTCGTAAAAATACACGCACGTCTCGCACAAGACCAGCATTCTCCATTCCCCATTCTTCTCTTATTCCCCATACCCAAATATTCCATTCCTCCACCCCCCTTTCTAACGCAATCGAGAAAGAAATCAATCCCACACTGCAACCTCCTCGCAGCCTGACGCCTTTGGCCCTGGCATTTATTGTTGCAACGACTCCAAATTTTTTTTCTTTTTTCTTACAGACGACATGAACGAGACACACCGCCAGAAACGTCGCAAGAGCCGCGACGGTGATAACACGGCCGCCTCGCCCGTCCGCCCCCGTGGCAAGCCCCGCGGCATTCGCAGAGACCGCGACTGTGTGACATGCAAGGAGCGAGGCCTGAAATGCGATCTCAACCGGCCGCAGTGTCTGCCATGCGTGCAGGCAGGCCTTGCATGTGGCGGCTATCCCATGCGAGTCATATGGCTGGATGATCGGAAAAAGGCTGTTCCTCGGAAGAAGACACCAGCAGCACCAGCACCAGCACCAACATCAGCTTCGATTCCAGCACCAAAAGCAGCAGCACCACTGCTGCCTCCTCATCTCCCACAGCTATCACTGCCATCAACAGCACCTTTGCCAGAAGCAACAGTACCGACCATCTTGTTACCGCACCGAGCCTCACCTGTATCTCCCGTCTCCTCCTTCTCGACGCAGGCAACTGTTGCCACCACGGCGCCCTCCTCGATCCGCTCCATCTCCTCACCCTCCTCCACATCGCCAGCATCATCCTCGGGCACGTTTGTGCAGGCCCTGTCACCACCACCGCCGTCGTCGCCATCGTGGTCGGCCACCGAGGAAAACAGTCTCATCAAGAAACTGGCGGCATTATGCAACCACATCCTGACGACGGAAGAGGTGGCCCGCACAGCGTCGACCAACCAATACCTGGCATCGCCCGAGACGACGGGCCTGCTGGCTGACCTGTGCGTCTTCTTGCAGGCGCGGCTCGAGGGCACCAACCCGAGTCCGCGAACGCTGCCGCTGCCGATCCCGGGCCCCGTCTCGGCCAGCGACTCGCTGGACATGGTGCGTCACCGACTGACGGCGCTGGCGCACGTCAACAAGGCGATCGAAGCGGCCAACCCTTTTGCCTTTCTGGGCATTGCCACGTTTGCCGTCTTCGAGGTGTGCGACACGACGTTTGGCGAGTGGCAGCGACACCTGTACGGCGCGCGCCACCTGCTCGACTACCACAACTGCCACAGCCTGGCCGATCTGCAGCGGCTGGCCCGCCTGGTGCCGGGGCTGATGGACATTCTGGCGCGGCTCGTGTGGTTTGACGTGTCGGGAGCTGTCGTGCGGGCGGGCGGCGGCGAGGTCGGCGTGCTCATCTTTGACGACTGGCACCGCCAGGCGCTGCTGGACGATGCCTTTTTCGCAACCGTCGGCCTGCCTGCGGATGCATGCGCCCTCTTTGTCGAGGCGGCCAAGGGCCAGCTCGCGCGCGACCAGCCGCTGCAGGCGTGTCTGCGCGCAACGGAGCAGATTCTCAAGGTCAAGGATGTCCAGGATGCCCAGGACTCCTCCGACACGACGACGCCCGCCGTCGGTCTCTCGGACTGGGATCTCTCGGCCAATGTCAACCGCTGCGCGGCTGCACTCGCCGTACTGGGCCAGGTGCAGGATGCCGTTGGCGAAGACAGCGACAACCCGGCCGTTGACGCTGCCACGGCCGTGTCGGCTACATCAACGGCCGCTGCCGCGGCCGACAAGCTGTGCACGATGCTCGCGGCCACGCCGGCGTCGTCGCGCTTCTACATCCACATGGCCGTCAGTGCCTATGTCGCGGGCATGCGCGCCCGGACGCGCGCGCAGTGTGCTGTCGTGCGGCAGTACTGGCTCAACTGCAACATCTGCGGCATCTCGCGGTATCCCGGCGGACTGGACCGGTGCAGCGAGAGATGGAGGAAGCTGGGTCTCATGCGCGAAGACGAGGCCGACGTGGACGACACCGTTGCGCCCCCCGTTGCTGAGGCCACCACCGGAGACAGCGGCCTTACGACACACAGTCCTCACGGCTACGGAGCTACCGGAGACGGAGTTCCACGACACGGGATTGGCAGTGGCGCCAGAGCCTACAGAGTCGATGGCGATGTCAGTCCGATACAGGGCCGAATGACAGTCACGTGACCATGAGGAATTGTGGCGACGGATTTAATTTGTACGATATGATAGGATTTCCGAGTTTATGTTCTAGATGTCATCGCAAAATCATTAATGACAATAAAGTTTTCCGTGATACCCGCAGATCATGATAAAGCTCACCCCTATCAGAAAATGTTGTGCGATTTGATCCATCATGATTCTTTGATATGCTCTGACATGCGCTATCGCTGTGTGATGCCCGCTGTCCTGGGTCGGCGCCGGCGTCGCAGTGTTACTAGTCCTAATTAGGAAGGCAATCTATCGCACAATGCGCGATAACGCGGTAATCGTTTCCCCCGCACCATGATGTACCTGCTCCGTACCGCACAGAAAGCCGCCAAGCTAGCCCCCCCCC